>JABXJD010000018.1:0-272500 GCA_013375575.1 Percina caprodes | reverse complement strand
TTCTTGCTGGCTGCGTTGACCACCTCCATGTACGCTGAAGGATCAACCGCTTTGATATACGAGTCAATGGCCTCCTTGACCAGGTCTCTTTGTAGCTGAGCTCTGGCTAACTGGCTCCACACCGCAGGCTCATTACAGCGCTCGGCAAACTCATAGGCACGATCTAAGTTCCCTATGTGCTCTATCAATACCTAGAGACATGAGGAAAGGAAAAGTTGCATTATACAATCTGACATACAGGTATGAGATTAAAAAAAAAGATTTTAGAAAGATACAATAATACAGCCTGCACCATCAATTGCCAAAACAGATTTTAAAAATACTCATACTCAGCATTGGCAAATTAATCAAAACTTTCAATGGTCTAAACTTTGGGGATAGTTTTACAAATCCTCTGCCATAAATGTGTAAATGAAGAGATTCCTGACGCACAAAAAGACACTTCTACAACTTGGGCTAGACTGGGGTAACCATAAAGATAACTGATGCTCGATTATACAGTATGTAACCTTTTACATTCATGTTATACTGTGGAATGTCAAATAAAAGAAGTACTCTGATCAGTACTCAACTTTAGCCAGCCATACAGTTACTGAAGAACTTGGCATTTCAAATAATAGTATCAGTGCAGCTTGAGCAGTATTACTTGTATTTTACCTGTATGGCTGAGGTGTTGACATCAAACTTCTTGAAAATGGCGAATGCTTCTTCAAAGAGCTCATTGCTGATGGCAATATTAGCGATGTCTGGAGCGTCGTAGTTGTCTAGCCTGTTAATGTACTCCATCACACGAGTGCGGTCGGCCTTGATGGCCGTCAAAATCAGCAGATTCTGAAGGTTTCTGGGAAAATACCCAGAACAGGGGATTATTAAAATTACAAATAATGTGGTTCAATTATAATTCAATTTTAAATTAAATTAAATTGTATTTATAGTGTCAAATCACAACATGAGTTACCTCATGACATTTATGGATAGAGTAGGTCTAGGCCACAACAATTTAAATTTCCCACAAGCAAGCATTTGGTTTGCAACAGTGGTGAGGAAAAACTTCCTTTTACAGGCAGTAACCTTGGACAGCCCAGGCTTTAGGTGGGCGGCCATCTACCGCTGCCAGTTATACACTTATACAGATATACACAAATATTGATTGGATTATGATGCCTAAAAATCTGTAAGCCCACTGTACCTGTGTTCACTGAAGACAGAGTTATCAAGTACAATCTTCTCCAGCAGTTCAATCAGCTCGTTGGGCAGGTCCGCAGTCATGAAAGCCTTGACTGTGACTGACACCTCCTCTGGGTCCTGGGTTTCTGACAGTGCTGTCTGCACCACCTGGGATAAGATAGAATTCATCATATAAACATTGGGAAAACACCAATCATTCAAATCCTGCATTACTCCAGCAGTGAAGCTGGAGGACACTTTACCTGGTCGATGAGTTGTCTTCTGAAGGGGTTGTTTTCTTCTAACACATTCGCCCAAAGCTCTGGATCTTTCCGTCGCACAAGATATCGAGCCTCACTCTTGAATAAAGAGTTCTCATTGCACACCTGAGAAAAAAAACATATCAAGTGATTAAAGATGTATCTATGTTAGAATTATGTAAATGATCCTCTAAATGCGATGTGTGATGTACACACTTTGATGAGCTCCAGGTCACACTGTCCTCTCTCATAAGCCACACAGGCCAGGTGGGGATCTCTTTTCTCGCAGTATTTTCCGACCACAGCGCTCTCGTAGAACGTGTTCTCCTTCAGGAAGCGTTCGGGTGTGTTGTTGCTATCAATGTAGATCTTGGCCAGGGCATTGTGGGTTGCCGGCTCCTCACATCCATCGTGGATACGGGACTCCAGCCATGGCAATAGAAGCTTTAACCTGAGAAGATAATGGAAATACACACTTTTTTGAAAAACCATCATCACTAAATCACATAATATGCAGCATTTAGAAGAAGCTTTAAACTAACATGCATCTGATTAATAATGCTCTCTAACCCTTGATACTGGTGGTATGAAGCGTAAATGATATCTCTGTGTTGATGTCTCACTGTCACTGTTACTGTAGTGTAATGCTCTGACACAAAACAAGATGGCAGTGTTGTGCATTCAACACTCATGCTATACTATTCTCTCACAATTACTTTCTAATACAGAGTTGTAACAATGGGTTTGTAGTGAAACTAGCTTAACTGGATAAGGAAAAGCTAATTTGTTGAGTGTTATTGAGCTATCTGCATAAAACACGGGCCTTTAAAAGCCCCAGAGAGAATCTGCATTGGAGGCACCTTAAGTGCTAAAATTTAAAAAAAAAAGTCTAGCTTCTGTAGAGCAGAAACTGCTGAGTGTACACAGAGCAAAAGACAAACACAAGAGCCTTCGTATTTCTTCATATTTATTTTTCTGCATGTTTCAGTCACCTCTGTTTGTCGTTCACTCTGTGTGTGAGTATGTTTGGTGATTTAAGGATACTACAATAAATATTTCAATTCCTGCAGGCAAGGTGGTTGATTATCGCAAGCATTATTGAGAAAGAGATGATTATTTTTGAAGTCAGTTTTTATTTTTTTTGAAAATGTGAAAACTTGAAGATCACTGTTTTTTCAGTTAAAGTGGTGCATTCTGGAAAAATTTAGTTACATTTTTAACTAGAGGTTTTAACTAAGAAGTTCAATTAAACACCTATTATTAGGTGCCTACAGAGACGCAAATTATGCTTTTGCCATAGGTACCAAGTCACTTTAATGGACAAGTATTAATCAGATGTTGAATCTAAGGAGACATGCAGAAGTAACTATGTAAGCTATTTACCGTTTTTACCATTTATCATTTAGTCTTACCTGTTCCTTTTCTCTACCTCCTCCACCAGCTCATCAGTGGAAAACTGCCCTCTGACCACCATGATCAGGTTCTTAATGACATCCTCAGCACAGTCGACATCCAACAGGCCGCCTATTACCACCGGTAAACGACTGGGGTTCACCTGAAAAAAAATTGCAACAAATTCTGAATAATTATGCAAATGTTCAGCTCAAATGAGGCTTGGATTAAATGGTAACCAGCAATGTATAAAGACTTGATCTTACTTTCTGTACGTAGATTTCAATGTATTTCTGTAGACTGTTGCGGTAGAGGTAGAGCACTAGGTCGTGGACAAAGTCAAAGCGATCACACACAATGATGAGAGGAAGCTGGTCTGTTAGCTTGGCCTCCTACGAAGAGAAGAAACATGAGATTAAACTGTATCAAATGGGTAATTTATCACAAATATGCTGCTAAATGATAAAATCAATCAAGAACACTCTGACATGAGGGATCTTTATTACCTTGAGGAAGTTTTTAACCCTCTCTGGGTCGTAGCAGTTGCTCTCTCTACATATCCTCTCCACTTCTTTGATCTGGCCTGTTTTGCAGGCAGCCTGGATGTACTTAAAGTGAACGTCAAGCTCCTGGCTGAAATTCACAATCGACCCAAGGAAGTAAAACAAACCTTGAATAGAGATTGCAGGGGAGAAACAGCACAAAAGTCAGCTCAATCTATGATAACTTAAATCCTACATTTATCACATTCTCTTGCTTTAATTCAACATGACCCAGAACTGCACCCACCCATGTGTGACACCTACCCTCATAACTCTTGAAGGATTCAAAAAGCTCCACTAATGCCTCAGTCCCCAGCTGCTCATGATACTTAGATGCTATCTGGACACACAGCTGCAGGTTCTGCCTGATGTTAGCTGACAACATGGCCCTTAAACACTCCAACGAGTCTTCTACTGATAAAGAGCCAAAGAAGTTCACCAGCCACTAAAAAGGAGGATCAGAATAAGGTAAAGGGAAGATAGAGAGAAAGTGAGACAGCATGGTAAGAAGGTTGGAAGAGGAGAGGAGGGGTTCAAAAGGCATTTTTACACATCATCTAAAAAAAAAAATAAAAAGAGTAAAATGTGGCTTCGCCCATGAGAACGATATTTCGGTGGATGTTCGGCGCAACCGAACATCCACAGGTTTACCTCAGGGTTGAGCAGATGTGTGTGCACCACGGCTCGTTTGATATCATACAGGTCGGTGTAGTGTTCAAGAGCTCTCTGCAGCAGACCTGCCTTCTCACACAGCTGAGCAACGTGGGCACGGTCATAGTGCGTAAACATCTGGTTCCCCAGGATTGCATCTGCTACCTAAAACACACACAAACCATACTTAATATTACCAAAAGTGGAGTTGCTTTTTTGTAAATCAGGAGAGTAAGACAAATCTGAGTGTTCACCTGGGGGGCATGAATGAGGTTCATCTCAAGCAGACGTGTATGTAAGTGTCCTTCGGCTGGGCGGTTGTTCTTTAGAGCATCTAACAGGAAGGAGGTGCACTGCTGGATCAGATTGCCCTCCATGAATACATCTACAATCTACCAAAGAACAAGGGAAAAGAAATAGAAATAAAAGAAAGAACAAAGTAAGGAGAAATGTTAGATTTTTGAATTCCTACCATCTGTGAAACATGATTTGAGTAGATATGCATGGTATGATTATAGTCATCAACAACCACAGGCCCAGGAGCCAGATGTTTCAGCTTTTCTTATTTAACAACATCTGTAGAAGCAACAACTGAAAATGCCTGTGCGTGTTAACTTAGAGAAGCAGGTCATCAAGTTCTCTGGTTGAGATTTGGACTTAGCAGAGCGATGATCTGGCTTTGAAAAAAAGGAGGGGGTCACATACTCAGGGAATTCCTTACATTGCTGGCACATCTGGAATAACACAGACGGAGGCTCCCACATTGGAAACTTTGTGTGTTTGCGTGCATGTGTGAGGGTAAAGGTGCAGATGTATAATAAAAAGAGGGAGTAACATTGTATGCCTTGAGTAAGAAAGGCGGTCATGTTGGTGTGTCCATTACCTGGTTGATGTTGGCCAGCGGCTCCTCATCCTGGACCAGCATCTGGGCAAACTGCAGTCCCTGGTCTGGACTGACACGCATTACATTTCTCAGCAAAAACACCCAGTCTGGGGTGTAGCCAACCTGCAAATGTACCGTTGACAAACCAGATAAAGATGCATTTCTCAATTTAGTGATAATGAATTCATAAAACAACACCTAGTAATATATGCTGTACTCAATATACAAATTCTCTCAAATTTATATTAAACATTCTAACACAATATATTTCCACCAAACATTGTGTGGCGTTTTCACACACTAAGTTATACATGCAATGAATAAATGTTTTGATTTAAGGGGCTGAACTCGATACTCAGAAATTTAATATAGCAGAAATCTAATAAAATTATTTTCTATGTAAAGATATAGTGGAGTAACTTCCTCTGTGTGTGTTGTAATTCGAGCTTCTCTGCTGCATTTTAGTGCATGTGAGTGCCTTTGGTATCTGATGGCGAGGGCCGCAACAAAGCATCAACATTGGACGAGTTGGGGAACATACTTTGAGAGCCATGTGGAGGCAATCCCCAACCACGTTTTTCTGAATATGAAGTACAGTCCCTTTTAAATAAGGAAATGGAAAAATGGAGTCATGCAAGCTTCTTGATTACCTTTTTAGCATACAGCACTATCTTCTGGAACTGGCCAGTCTCAGCGAAGCACTGGATGACCTTGTTGGGCACGTTAGCTCTGAGGTACACACTAAGAGCAAGGGTGGGGTCAGAGGCCTTCACCAGGTCTCCCAGCTCCTCTGAGCACTCCAGCTACAACACATCATACAATCAAAGTTATCAATAGTTAGTGATCATTGTGTAGATGGTACTGCATGGTAAGCAAGCATATTTAATGGTTATGTTGTTCTAATTATCCAGTCGTACCTTGTCCTCCTTCAGCCATTTCTCCAGTAGTTGCTTGCGGCCCTGCTGCAGGACTGGCCTGCACAGCTCCAGAGACTCAAACTTGTTAAGCTGGCCCTGGTCCAGCAGAATACCAAAGTACTGCAACAGTGGAGAAGCCTGACCTGGCTGGGCCGGGACACTCTGAAACTTACGGATGGTTTCTGCCGTCCGTAGGATACCCTGAGCAGATGAAAGGATGGCAAAGAATATTTACTACATCTTTTGGACTTTTTTGTGTTTTATTTTTTTACAACACTAAATTACAGTGGGTGTAATTGGTTCAGTTTGCATCATCAGCAGAGAAATACTCTAATCTATACTAATTGATCTACATTAAGTGCAAATGTAAAAATGTGTGCAAGCACCATTTCCGACTTTTTACCAATGAATCTGGCACATATTAGGATGTGTAAACACTACAATGTAGCAGTAAACACAGGCATACCTTGGGTGCTGATGCAGCAATCTTTGCAGATTCTGAATAACTTCCCTGGGCGAAGAGAGTGTTGAACTTCCTGGCAAAAATCTCCTCAGCCCCAGCAAGGTTTGACCTCACAGCCATCCTCAAGGCTAGATCAGGGTTCTGCAGGACGTTGGTGGCATAGTTGACAATGTTTTCCTCCTCAACACACACTGACAACACCTGTAAAAAAAAAACATTTGCCTTTAACAGACCTATTATTTATGTTGTAAAAAAATAATTACTTATTGTTTACTGTTAGTTTCTCACCTGTCCCTTCTTGTTGACCCCAATAATTCCAGAGGTGGCTTCATGAGGGGCGGTTACAAAGATGGTCTCTGCACTGATTCGGTTCATGTAGATGCAAACTCCAGACTCCAAGTCATACAGGTGAATGTACCCATACTTTGTGATCAAATATATCACACCATGCTTATTACCAATCTGGAAGTAAAAGGAAGGAAAATGATCAGAGACATAGATTTGAAGCGTTCAGCAGCCACCCTTAGTTAACCCCAAACTAATAGGCAGCGGGGTCTTTCCATACCTGCATAGCTACAGGAAAGTCTGTCTGAGCCTCTGGAGGGAAGAACACATCCACTGCTTTCTTAGCAAATGGCTGGTTTCCTGCAGCTGGCTGACCAACTTCAATAATATGCAACTGGAGGAAGAAAGCGCACATTAAGAAACAACCACAGTAGACAGACAACCACAGTAAAGCAATAACATCAACACAAAGGAGCTGTTGACCAAGAAGCATGAAGCATAAAGGTTGTTTCACCCATGATCTTAACTAAAACTCTACCTTTTTTTGCAAATCAGAACTCTTTTTTTCTGATACTTAATCCATTGTGATAGCATCATGAGTGAAATCATTGTGTGAAGTCTAGGGGCCCTCACCTTTCCTCCAGCCTGTGAGCGTACAGCAAAGCAGAAGAGGGTGGAGGGTTTGGCATTTCCCTCCACTTTGAACTCCCCAAAGGCAGCGGCGTGGCCCTCAATGGGCTGGGACACTTTCCTGTCAACAGAATACAGCTGCATTGCCCCAACCACACGGTTTTGCTGCATGACAGAGAGACGGAACATTATTGATGCATTTAAGTCATTAACACTGAAAAGAACAGTTCTCTATTTTGAGAAATTAGTATTCGCTTTTTTGAGTTAGACAAGAAGATCAATAGTCTAGCCTGACGTCTCTGCTAGTCCAGCATGTAAAACTTTGCACTTTTGTGTGATCCCCACTGTGTTAATTTTAAGGGGTGTCTACGCTCAGGGCAGCCCAGAAAGGGTTATATTAACAAGACATCTGTGCTGCTGCGACTTGGGGGTCTTTATGTACCTTCATTTGCCATCACCGTGTCAATGTAGCGGCTCCCCACGCTGTGGCAACAGCTATCCTGTCGATGACTTCCATCCCTTAGTATCGTAAGCATTTCTTATAAACTTAAGCTGGTATAGGTCATGCAGTGCTAAAGCACTGCCATCTGGGAGTTTGACTGAAATAGAATGAGAGTTACTAATGTAACTATGGTTCTATAAATTGTAGATGATCGCCAGAGTTATCTGTCACTCAGAATCTGGGGGAGAAGACTCTGTAGGAACAGATTGTGTGATGACGTTAGGGTTTTATCCTAAAGTGTGCACCCTACGTCATCGCATGGTCATGGGTGACTGTTTTGGCATAACGACTCAACCTGCACATATGCGAGATGGAGATATATCAGTGCTAAAGTACCGCCAGTTAGCAGTCATCCAGAATTCATAGAACCGTGGTTACATTTGTAACTCTTTTATCCAGTTCGGTTTCTTTAAAGCAGGCTTTGTGCTAAACTTTCTGTCCTATGAGCTATACTGTAGATAAGGGATCAGAGAGCAAGTGATTAATCATGCTAGTTCTTTAAAAGATGTTTTTCCGTCATGTGCACTGTCATGTGTGTTTTCATACCTGTGCAGAAATCCCTATCAATAGTAGCCACTTCTGTTGTTCGTCAGTTCTGTAGTTGATGATCTGACATCCCGCCAGACTAGCGTGCCGATCAAACACTTTGGTGGGTTGGGAATCCCCCTCCATGCTCCAGTGAAAGACAGCTGTATCTGTCACCAAGGCAACAGTGTTTACCGATATCCACTTCCAGAACATGACCTCCTCTGTCATAGTGTGAGCCTTCACCTTACTCTTCATCTCAATGTTGAAGATCTGCAGCGTCTTGGCAGCTAAGGGGAGGTAAAGAAACGGAGGGAAGCAGTGAGACAACCAGGACAATACCACTGTATTTACTACCTGCATGGCATTCTTTAATAACCATGACTACTTAAATTATGTATCACATTTTCAGATGAAATACTTTTTTTTGTATTTCATTAACTATTTAAATAGTGCCATTTTTCCTAACAAAGGAAAACCACATTTAACCTATTTTTTCTTTAAGTACTAAAAACTATTTGTGCATAAATAATACACCTTTTTTTAATCAAAATACATTTGTGGATGTTTGAGAGATGAGGCTGTTTGGTTTTGTTATGTTTTGTTTTGTCTTGTTGTTTTCAAGATTGTTACATATATTGCATATCATCCTAGTAGATGCCCCTGTCCCAAACTACACTCCCACTGGCCACCCCGACATTTTAATTTGAAATATTTTGATCAGAATAAATATTTCGCTAAACATAAAGAGTGGCACAAAACTTTTACTGATTTTCTGAAATGTCTTGTAAATGTCAGCCCATTTAGTTCAACCCCTTATAATAGAAAATGTTTACTCACCACCTCATATATATATATATATATATATATATATATATATATATATATATATATATATATATATATATATATATATATATATATATATATATATATATATATACATTTAAAAGGTCATTAAAACAATTAAAGAAGCAATGTAGCTGCTACTCTGAATAATACACAGACCTCTATATGAACAAGTTTAAATGTAAATACACTGGAACAACACTGAATCTGAATAATACTTTTTATTGGGACTATTTATTCGGAGAAGAAAATGATTGAGAGCATGTTCTGTTGATTATTTAACAACTGTTCATTGTTGTGAGCACCACAAATAAGGCCATTTACCTTCACTTTATTGAGGAAATCTCACACAAATATGTCGAAACGTGAGCAAATAAAAAAACTCTGCATTGCTAGATACCACTAGAGGACAGAGAAAGTCTGCCATTTTTGCATTTATGGTTGTGTGTTTCATAGCTCAAGGAAGCAGCACAGTAACCTGGCTGACATTTCCTTTGTGCAACTGACCTCAGCAGATGGCAGCTTTACGAAGGTCATAATGACTAACTGACTAAACTTAGAGAGTTTGGCAGAGCCATATTAATGTTTCTGTGTATCTGTGAATATTGTTGCAAGCCCTTCATATGACCGGTAACAACCTGCATTTACCAATAAAGTTACAGTGAAACAAACAGGTGAGGTAATGCATGATTCAGGTGAATACTGGAGCTGATGTACAGACTGCCATCACGACACACAGCTATGATGATCCATGAAGGGCATCATTATGTAGCAAGGAAAGATCTGATTTGGCTGCTGGCCCACGCTTACACAGGCGTGCCCCCAACACTTTTCAGTCAGTAGTATCTTTATACTTGAGAGGGATATGTGGGAAGCTTTTATGAGAGAGACATGGCTAAGGTATCATCACAACAGAGTGCCAGATGGAAGGGCAGACAGAAAGCAACTCACCGTCTGAGAAAGAGCAGAAAGCAAGGGAGAAAAAGCAAAAGTTTCAATCAGGTAAGTATGAAAAGACAAAGATAGACCAGAGGGAAAGGGCCAATGGGGGCATATAATCCTCAGAGAGAGGAGGGGGGAGGAAAGCATTATAGCCAAATCATCCTGATCAGCGCTTGTTTGTGCTCTAAGGGCTAGATTCAATGGCAGAAAATCAATTTGCACAACCGATTTAGTACATTCAGGCAATAGAACTGAGTGCACTCTACATATTTACAGCCTTGACAGAGCATTAGACTGTGGTGTTCCCACTGCAATACAAATAGATGGCTAAATCAGTTGGAACTGGAGACAACGAACACCATGCAGACTTCATCCTGAGAATTTAAACAACAAGAACAACCTCAACACTTGGTATAAAGCGACTAATAATCCTAGCAAACATTTCACCATCCATACTCTTATTGTACCTTTCAGGGCAATGACCTTGCTGGCGGGATTCATGATGGCACTGTCGGCAGAGATTGGTCTCCTGATTGGGTTGGTGGGGTCAGACATATCCACAATCACCACCTGGTTCTGATCGCCCACCTTCTCTCTGATGCAGATGAACTTGTCCGACTCCAGGGTCAGATAGCTAAACCCAATGTTGGCTGGGTTCACGCCCATGTTCTGCAACTGGAAAATATTCAAAACAGTAACAATGAAAACCTTTACCCCAATTGAGTAACTTAACTACTATAGTATTTAGCATTTACATTTTTAATTTATTCATGTTCTTGTCGACAATTACACCTTAACAACTGACAAATACATTTCTAAAACACAAACTATTCATATATCCACTTACAAATACATTATACATTCCATTCTAAATGGGAAGAATGTCACCTAGTCTATATCCAAGACTTTTGAACGTATACAAGTTCCACCAAGACAAGTTCCTCCCCAAGCCTATTTTGCAGGGGCATCGGGGATCCATGTGGCACCTAGCACCGCCCATGGCAATTTTCATTGGTTTAAGGCCATGCCATTAAACCAGAGCACGTTATTCTCTCATCCCGGAGTGCTGTGTGGACTAGCCAGACCCTCCTCCGCAGCCCTGTGGAGGAAGGTCTGGCAATGTGAGACTAAGTGTCACCTAATAATCATTGGAAAGGATGAGTTAATTGACTCATAGTTTTAATGGTGGTCGAGCCAAAACATGTTAAATGAATAAAAACATAACCCTAACCCTAACAACAACAAAAATTATTTGGAAAACATATATGACAGCAGCTGACATTTGCCTTGCAGGGGGAGAAAGCAGCAAGTAGCAGACCAAAACAGTGTTTCATTTAAAATAGCAGCAGGTCTGTTTCAATTTTCCAGGGTTTTCTTAAAGTTTGTTTACCAGACAGAAGGTCTGGTGGTACGTGGAGCAAGGGAACAAGCATCTAAAACTCCCAAACAGAGATCCAATAAAACCAAGAATACATTTAAATAGTTTAATAAAGCATCATTAGCAAATCAATTATTATTTAGCATATTTACTTTTTGTAATGAGAAGTCCCGAGACGCAACATGCACAAGGCCAAGCTGATGTCAGTTACTGGTGTGCCAAATCTTTGTAGAATTTAAAAACATGAAACACTACACCTCTGGTAACAGCTGCTGAACAGAGGAATTATTGTGCACATTGTCAAACTAACTGTGAACTGAGAGGACGGACCAAAACATGCTCTCTCCCTCTGATGACTGAACTGACTGCATTATGCTGTCTGAGACAAGCGCAAAGGAATCCTTACGCTCATCACAAGGACTGCACTATCTCAGAGTTGGCTGGTGGAGCAGGACAACAAACCATGACTGCTGAGCCATTTCACCTCTATAACAGGAAGGATGTAACATCCTCATCAGTCGGGGTGGACAGAGGGGTCACAATGAAAGAAGCCGTTTTCTAGCAGAAAAAGATTTTTCATTATTTATATCCAAGAAAAAAAAAAAGCATTTTCAGATTTCCAATTACACTAGGTAGATATTTTAAAGCTGCATGAATCAAATGCATTTATATCAGGATTATCAAATCACTATTTGTTATGTGAAAGGAATTTTCAGTGACAAACCCAGAGAATTCTCACCCGACTCAGCTTTTTAACCTCTTTTAGATTATTGTTTTGGTTTTATGACCAACAAACTCTGCTCTCATAAACCATATGTTCAGCAGCAGTTAATGCTAACTTTTAACAGAAGCAAACTGCATTGATCTGATCTTATCTTTTTATTGTCCTAGAAGCTTCTGCTGTCCGACATAACAGCATTAATAGCAAGCTGAAAATAAAAAATAACACATCTCAAGCACTGCATAACAATGGAACACAATAAATTTCTTTGAAGATCAGTTTACAGCTGAAATGATAAATCAATTGACAAAAACTAAACCAAACAAAAACCATACACTCTCTGCTTTCAGCTTCTGAAATGGGAAGAATTACACTTTTCTCTCAGTTTTATTATTATTTTAATTAAATATGTTTAGGTTTTGGACTATTGGTCTCACAAGATAAACAATTTGAAGACTTTGCCTTGTGCTCTGGTAAACAGGGATGGCCGTGTTTCACTTTGTTAGAAAAATTATGGTACATAATTTTTCCCTAATTATTATTGAAACAGGTTGCATAAGAATGCCATATTATACTGATTACGCTAAACAAGATAACCATGGAGCCATCATCTGTCCTTGTGAAAGGCACAGGATGTTTCTGGGGGCAGAGCAGACAGAGGAGATTACCAGACCGAATGAGATAAACTGACAAAATCAACTTTGTTATGACTTTGTATTAACAATCACTTTGTATAAATAAGCGGCTGTAGAGACTAGAGCTTCCAGTTAGGCATTTTCTGTACTATTCTGTAGTGTGGAAACTCTCTCCTTGTGTTCACAAGTAAAAATTAACTGTGATATAACTTCACTGGTCACTGTCTATTCTTGATAATGTAATTATTTACGTTATTTACGTTGCAGACCTGCAGCATTTTGGTTGTTTTATATATAATTTTGCAAACATCTATACATACAATATCCCTATTAATACTGCAACGATTAGTTCAACCACTAAGCTGCAACTCAATGTTTAATTTCTTTGGTGTTATGGATACATACAGTACGAGATAAAGAATTCTTGAAAAGGCCACAGAGAAGACCTGAGGGAGGATTGGAGCCATATGCTCCATCTCCTCAAGACTGCCAAAACTATCTCTGGAAGGAGAGGGGAGGGAAAGGAAACCACAATAAAGATAGTGGGGAGAAGATAAGAATGTGAGTGAAAAGAGGAACTCAAGACACAGTCCATCATTGTGCTAAAAGCGAAGGGAGGGTGGGTGTTAGGAGAGAAGCCATAGTGATAAATATACCTTGTATGAGATAAGAAGGAGGGATGAGAACTACGTCTGTCCAATGTAGTTCCAGTAACAGAAATTTGGCAATCTTCGGCTCAGGGTGGGGCAACTGACTCACCGGAAGAACCCCCCAACTTCTGACTTCAACATTCCAGACTAAAATCACATCTCAACTGCAACCTACTAGTGACCTATAAACTACCTCTAGTGATACATGTTCCCAAACACAGACTCCTATGTGTCTTCTTTCTTCAACAGCTGAGATTAACAATCACAAAAATGGCATCAGAACTTGACACTGATGATACAGGTTGATGGTATTTGGTGAGTCACCGGGTGGACACATTGCTGAGGCACTGACACGTTGAGGGTTTTGGTTTCATGAGAAGATTACACATTTGCTAACACTGGATCAAATGAATATGTCTATGAAAAAGGGGTTGCTCGTTGTGATAAACCCACAGGAAAATACAAAGCAACTCTTTTTCCTCTCATCTCTAAAGAATTTTATAGCGTCTTTCCGCTCATTGTTTGGTTTTCTGGCATGCAACTTTATTGATTTGGTTCAGCCCACCAGAATAAACAGCAGATAGACAAAGTTAGTGACTAGCTGGTAAATGTAGAGGAGCATTTAGTTGCTAAAGACCCAAATATTCCCCTCAGGAGTTGGTGGAGACCAAAACAGAGTTAAAAGGAAAGTGAATATTGGACTAACATCCATCAGTGGACAGATATCCAACTCCAACTGAATGCCGGTGTTGCTCTGTAAACAATGGATGAGTTAATTAACAAATGTTGACAAACATGTTTGCCATATTGATTATTTGTCAGGTTTCACCTTGAGCTCTGGAAAATTATTAGAGCTGTGTATTGGCAAGAATCTGACAATACAACATGTATATTTATACAGGGGTTACGACTTGATATAATGCAATATATTGTGATACTGTAAGCAAGGCGTTATATTGCAATTTTAAGAAAACTGTCATAGTATACACTGAGTTCAAGTTTAACAATGAAATGGCTACTATGGGGACTAACATCATCAAAAATGAATACAATTGGGCTCATTGAATCCACAAGAATCTGAAGCACAGTTCAGATCAAAGATTCGCGACAAGACAAAAACTTGCAACTCCTTGCAACGACTCAGTCTGCAAGCATTCTACAACCTGCCAGTTTACACCAGTAAGACTATGCAATATCATACGGTGTACCATCTCCATGACAACACCTCGTTATTCTTCCGTTCTAACTTCCAACTTTTAGGCGTTTGTAGATGGATATATTATTTGTTGAATCTAAATAATGAATGTGGATAACATTAGTAATAGTGAGATGCCTGCTACAGTTGGATTTCTAGTGATGAATTGGCGAAAACACGTTTTATTTCTCTGATTCACTGCTTTGTTCTAACACCGCTGGGCACTCTCTCTCTCTTATTTAGCCCCCTTCCCGACAAGCTGATATGTACCAATCAATGTCTTTGGTTTAATTTCATATAATACTAATATGGTTAATTAAAAATCCATATAGTCTTTTTGATAATTGATACAGTATCACAAAACATAATACTCAAGTGTATTGATATTTTCTTACACAGCCTGAAATTATAGTGGACATATTTCAGTATTTTCTGACATCCTCTAGACAAAACAATTAATGGGATTATCTCGATCGGAATCTGCAAATTAATCTTCAGTGAAACTAACCATTAGTAACAGTCCAGTTATTGCAGGTTTAACAGTATCTGACTCATTTAACATTACAAAAAGACACAGTGTGCATTTTGTATGTGTGAATGACTTCTCTTTCAATGCATTAACAATTTAGTTTTGGTGACTGAACACAGAGCCTTAGCCTCATCCCTACCAGCCACTGCTGCGGTCACAGATGTGTTCTGTTAGACTGTTCTGTCATTCTGCTTCATATCCTTGTGTGATTTGCCCGACTGAAATAGGGCCTGCTTACCTAATCCGTCTATCACATCCGTTGATGTGCTGGAATCATTTCATCAGCACAGATACAGCTGCACACCAGGATGCTGTAAACAGCCGCAGAGCAGCAGGTTGGACTCTCCTTACTCAACTAGATAGGACAATGTTCAGGTGCTTCAGCGCTGCAGGACATTTTTGCACTTACGCAAGCTGCTACAGGACATAGGCTGCTGCACTGACCGCTGGCAGCAGAGCCACATAAGCAGCAAATGACTCTCACTTTAGCACTTTCATAATTCAACAGACCATTATCTGTCCTTGTGTATTTCATCTTGCCCCCAACATAATCCTCACAACACAGTTTGCAGGCCACAATGTAGCCTAGATTCGGCTCCAACTAGGGCACTGGTCCATTTGGTCAATTTATGACAAACTATGACATGTTCATTCACAGCCTGGACCTTGGATCATCAATCATAGTGAAATCAAAAAGTAAAGAAGACAAAGAGTAATGATAGAGAGAGACTTTACCACACAACTTAGTGTTAATGAGGAGTGAGAAAATTAATACTCTTGAATCCCTCACAGCTCAATGTCAATGTCAATGTCAATTTTATTTCTATAGCACATTTAAAAACAACAACAGTTGACCAAAGTGCTGAACAGGGTCGATCACAGCTAAAACAATAGCATTAAGAACCAAGCTTTATGCTCCACGTCTGTGTTCGACACCAGAGTAGTGGTAAAGAATTGTTTTGAGTGGAATAACCAAGATATATGGAGCATTTGGTTTGCTCTTTATCTCATGCAACCTCTAGTTCAACAAGCTGGCACTTCATCATGAAGCTGGGCTAATGTTACACCCCTGAACCCCAGCCCAGACTGCAGACACTGAGCTGTAAATACCAGGCGAAGACAAAAAAAATAGCTAAACAACATGAGGCCCAAAGTCCTGGGTTTGCAAATTCCAAGCATTTTTCACTCTGCTGGAGCCACCTAGATTCACAGAGGGATACGACTGAGGGAGAGCTGGGATTTCACGGTAGAAGTGGAACGTAAAGCAGTCTGCTGCTTATCACTCAAGGAGGGTTTCTTAGGAGATGTACAAGAGAAAGGTATGTGCTGTTGAGAGCAATTTGAAGTAATAACCCAAACATTGCCAGGATCTGCACTGCCCTCCATCAGCGGGCAACAGCCTGTCAGCGATGAGAGGACCCTGGTAGCCTGCAAGTTCTCTTGGCCAGCACAGTTTTTGGAGGATAAAAGATCTTTGGCTGACAAAAGTGGGGCTACTGGCCAGAGGAAGGGAGCAGAGAGAGAGGGGAGTGGGGGCTCCGTGCTTTTTTTCTAGTGAAAGGCCATTTCACTGCCTGCTGTAACCATAACAACAGGCTACAGACAAGGGGAGGTGGAGGGGTGCGTCATAAACTTTCTCTTTTGGCTGCAAGGCACCAAGCACTGCTATGGGACAACGATTACCAAAGACAAAACCAAGGATAAAAAGGGGGGCATAGTGGAAATAGTTTTTCTGCAGATGATCAAATAACTGGCTGTTTGTTTTCCTTCTTGTCACAGATTGTAAAACGGGGTATTTGGGGGGGGGGTTCCACCAAGAGACTGCCAACCA
The DNA here is from genome assembly GCA_013375575.1 of Percina caprodes. Lineage (NCBI taxonomy): Eukaryota > Metazoa > Chordata > Actinopteri > Perciformes > Percidae > Percina > Percina caprodes. The sequence goes on along the minus strand of JABXJD010000018.1, from coordinate 255,553 downwards.
AAGACTGTCCGGCCTTTGTAACTCTGTCATGTTGATGCTGATCATTTTGAAGCTGCACAGATGCTACTCTGGCATGAAAATACCAACGAGCAGAGCAGAGAGATGTGACAATATTATTGATGTTGTAATATGAAACCAGATTTCATATGGGGTTATTGCAATATCAAGATATTACTCAAATAATGTGTTTTACTGGCTGCATTACAGCTGAGTGGTGCCCTTTTCTGAACTTAAGTGTTCAGAAAGGTTGTACCTGAGTCAGCGCAAGATAATGGTTATACTTCTACACACATTCTGAAAGGACACTGTCTAAAACAGCTCATATAATCATTAGGCTATCTGAACAATATATTATGGTGATATTGTCAATTACGCCCAGCATTTGCAGAGACACACTGACCGGTGTTCTTGCTGAAGGTTACAAAGTAGGAATATGTTGCTGCAGGACATGACAACAACATGGTAGCCACAAAGCCGGAGTGCCATGGTTCCAGTTATAATGTTGCTACCAACAGCTGAGCTCAGTTGTCTACAGCAAAGTAAGCCACCCGTTTGCATCGCGGATTGAAAATGACAGCGGCGTTTTTCCACTTGATGGGGAAAACTGCGGCGTACACAGACACACACCGGTCCGCATTGGAACTGTATACGATCTGACTGGTCAATTTTTACAAGTCATCATCTGCCCGGCAGGAGAAAACTAGGCCTGTAGCTATATTGAGCACCACCCTGCAGCCCTATTTCAGATTCCATTTAAATGCGACATGTGCCATGTGTGCGCGGACCTACATGGGCGAGGAGCTGCGCAAAAAGAAATGAGCTGAAATTAATTTTAGGGCTTTTCTGCGTCCGCTTACCTGCAGATGTTCCTGAAATCGTATCGGCAGTATCTGAGCCATGTCTGGAGGATTTATCTTTCTGAAGAATCCGTGAGAAAGGAAAGGGGAAGGGGACAGAAGGAGGAGTAGCGGTGATCTTGTTCTGTTCGTGCCCTAAACGTCCCCAAAAGTCATATATGTTAGGCAGTAGGTGGTCTGGTCGGCTTGCGTTGGTATCACACGAATCCAGTGACTGCTCCCATTCAGTAGCCCCCTTACACCAATCCTGAATCCTAAATCATAAACTCCACACCTCCGCCAAGAAAACTAGTCCACTTCAACTAGCCTACTACTGGTGCGTAAACTAGTTCCTCCACGAGCCTTGTGAGGATCCGGGGCTGTCCTAAAAAAATCGCTGAGTTATTGTAAGTAATGGCTTCTCATAAGCTCACTGTGTTCTGGATTCTTTTTTTTTTCCTCCAAGCTGTCAGTGCAAACGGTCGGATGTGCTGTTTGTACCCCTCCGCCGCAGCCCCTTCCCCCTTCCTTCCCACAAACTTCGAAATCAGGGCTCATTACAAGCGCCCCACCTTTGCATGATTTTTCAAAATCACACACACACACACACACACACACACACACACACACACACACACACACACACACACACACACACACATACTCATCTTTCCTTCAAAAAAATGTGTTGTTGTATGGATAGACGCATATCTCTCTAACTAACAAGATTGTGAAGCTGATTGTTCAATGTGTTTCCAAGGAGCTGAAACTATGCATATTTTTCACTTATCTACAATTAATTAAAAAAGTACTCTTAGCTTAATGTAAGTCACGTTTTTAGAAAACCTTTCTGTCATGCATTGTCCTTAATTTGCTATTAAGACAAACTTTCTGGTCTTGTGAAATGCATATGAAGAGACTGGACTCATTTTTACATATGGAAACAAAACTTTTAAAAAACTGCAGTGCTGACCTGTCAGCTGTTTGCGGTTGGTCAGAAAATACTTCCTTTTAATCAGCAATGGCCTCTACACTACTTACGTGAGTTAGTATTACACATGGATGTGTTAAGTAAAAAGACTCACATAATACAGTTGTAATTTCCTCAATTGCTAAATGTGGATAGGTTTTGTATTAAAGGGCAGAATTAAGTACTGCATTGACATTTACAGTATGATCACCCTGTAAAATAATGGATCCTATCAATACACAGAAAAACTGTATCAAGAATAAAATTTGTAATTGTATTTACAGTAGATTCAAATCTTTTTATATTGCTAATAAAGCATAACATAGGAAGTCCTGTTATTTACCTAGTGATAAACTTGTAGTTGACATTGTAGTTATTAATTGTATTTTTGAATTAAGATCTTTGACTTGAGGCATCCTAGTGGCCTAGCACTTTAAAACGCTCATCATGTATTTGAAATGTCCAGCCAGGGAACTTTGCTTATTATGCTTTTCTGTGTTTTCTATCATATCTGCTGCATTTGATACCATTGACCACCATGTCTTATTACAGAGACTGGAACATTTAATTGGCATTAAAGGGACAGCTCTAAGCTGGTTTAAGTCTTATTTATCAGATCGATCTCAGTTTGTTCATGTTAACGATGAATCCTCTGTGCACGCCAGAGTTAGTCATGGAGTCCCACAAGGATCTGTGCTCGGTCCAATCCTGTTCACTTTATATATGCTTCCTTTAGGCAATATTATCAGGAAGCATTCCATAAACTTTCATTGTTATGCAGACGATACTCAATTATATCTATCGATCAAGCCGGATGAAACTAATCAGTTAGCTAAACTTCAAATGTGCCTTCAGGATATTAAAACCTGGATGAGCTGTAATTTTCTAATGTTGAACTCAGATAAAACTGAAGTTATTGCTCTGGGACCCAAGCACCTCCGTGACGCATTATCCAAAGAGATAGTTACTCTGGATGGCATCACTCTGGCCTCCAGCACCACTGTGAGGAATCTTGGAGTTATCTTTGATCAGGATTTGTCCTTTAATTCCCACATAAAGCAAATTTCAAGGATCGCCTTTTTCACCTGCGTAATATTGCTAAAATCAGGAATATCCTGTCTAAAAATGATGCAGAAAAACTAGTCCATGCATTTGTTACTTCTAGGCTAGATTACTGCAATTATTTACTATCAGGATGCTCGAAAAGTCCATAAAAAGTCTTCAGCTGGTCCAGAATGCTGCAGCACGTGTTCTGACAGGAACTAGGAAAAGAGATCATATCTCTCCTGTTTTAGTTTCTCTGCATTGGCTTCCTGTAAAATCTAGAATAGAATTTAAAATCCTTCTTCTCACCTACAAAGCTCTTCATGGTCAGGCACCATCTTATCTTAAAGAGCTCATAGTACCTTACAACCCTGCAAGAGCACTGCGCTCCCAGAATGCAGGGTTACTTGTGGTTCCTAGAGTCTCTAAAAGTAGAACGGGAGCCAGAGCGTTCAGCTATCAGGCTCCTCTCCTGTGGAACCAGGTTCCAGTTTGGGTTCAGGAGGCAGACACAGTCTCCACATTTAAGAGTAGACTTAAGACTTTCCTCTTTGATCAAGCGTATAGTTAGGGCATAGAATTGAATATTGTCCGCCTAACCCGGCCTACCTGCTTCTCGTCATAGTTGTCAGATCTATCTATCATACAATCAATAATATAATAAAACTAGAGGGAGGCAGGGCATACAACCCGATCCGGCTGGGGAGAGTCTAGCCCGATCCGGCAGCTCTCTTTACCCTGTCTCTCCTAGTTAGTCATGCTCTCCTAGTTAGTTATGCTCTCCCAGTTATGCTGTAACAGTTTTAGATTGCTGGGGGAATTCCTTTGACACACTGAGCTCCTCTCTGCTCTATCTTTTTATCTTTCTATCTTTCCATTTGTGTGCATCTATGTCCCAGAAATGCTTGTTACTAACCTAGCTCTGGAGAGTCATTCCCCGGAGTCCTTATGTTCTTTTCCCCCCAGCATGTTCCCTCGGATCAGGAAGGCTCCAACATCATGGTAGCAGCTGTAGCCATGGTCCCGCTACACGTCCTGTGATGCCGTGTTCATCCTGCTACGTCCTGCTGTGCCTTGTAATGCCGCACAATTCCCTGCTATGCCATGAACTACTACAAAGAACTACTACAAACTGTTATCTTTTCTGTGGCTGTTATTGCCACTCTTCATTCTAACCCCAACCGGTCGTCAGACACCGCCCACCACGAGCCTGGGTCTGTCCGAGGTTTCTTCCTAAAAGGAAGTTTTTCCTCGCCACTGTCGCACTGTTGCTTGCTCTGGAGGGAACTACAAGAACTGTTGGGTCCTTGTAAATTCTGGAGTGTAGTCTAGACCTACTCTATCTGGTCTAGACCTACTCTATCTGTAAAGTGTCTTGAGATAACTCTTGTTATGAATTGATACTATAAATAAAATTGAATTGAAATTGAAATTGAATCTACAATGTTATTGTTGGATTTTTGTTCAAATAATGAGATGAACGTATTTAGACAAATCCCTGTAAGCTAAAACATTCATATTTCAAACAATTCTGAACACTCCGGTTTCAAAAGTTTTTTCTACTCTCACCTAAGTGTTACGCAACCAAAAGAAAACTTCTTCTACGTCCTCACCACAAAAATCAGCGTTTGAAGATTGCAAATGAACATATAGACAAGCCTGATGCATTGTGGAAACAAGTTCTGTGGACCGATGAGTTTAAAGTAGAACTTTTTGGCCGGAATGAGCAAAAGGTACGTTTGGAGAAGAAAGGGCAAATAATTTAATGAAAAGAACCTCTGTCTAGCTGTGGATGGTGGAGGGATGGATCAATCATGCTTTAGGGTTGTATTGCAGCCAGTGGCACACAGAACATTTCACGAGTAGGAGGAAAAATGGATTCAATAAAATTTGCTGAAATTTTGGACGCTAACAAAAAGCTGAAGTTAAAGAGAGGATGGCTTCTACAAATGGATAATGATCCTAAACACAACTCAAAATCCACAGTGGATTACATCAAGAGGCGTAAACTGAAGGTTTTGCCATGGCCTTCACAATCTCCTGACCTTAACATAATTAAAAGTCTATGTATAGACCTTAAAAGAGCAGTGCGTGACAGACAGCCCAGAAATCTCAAAGAACTGGAAGACTTTTGTAAGGAAGAATGGGCGAAGATACCTCAAACAAGAATTGAAAGACTCTTGGCTGGCTACAAGAAGCGTTTACAAGCTGTGATACTTGCCAAAGGGGGCAGTACAAGGTATTAACTCTGCAGGGTGCCCAAACTTTTGCATACGCCATTTTTTTGTTTTCTGTTATTTTGAAAGTGTAAACGATGGAAATAAAATCTAAATTATTGTGACTTATTACACAAATGTCTAATCTGTCATTTGATGCCTTTTGGAGATTTCTCCATGTTTTCTTGGCTTTATGTATATAGACAGTATATATACTCCCCTCTGAAGATAGGCTTACTGGCCCTGTCACTAAGGCCCTCCACAGATACAGTTCATCCTAAGAATTCAATGTGCCGCATTTATGTTTAGCCACGTGTAAAACCACGCTAATTATTAGGCTATTTTAATAGCTTAATATTTATATGCAAAAAAATTTATGTATAAAGGTTTTAGGCCACCCTACACATCACTGTAGGCCCAGTTTTTTATCCAACTTAATATATTTTCTTTATCGCCTTCATGCTTGGCCTCCAGAGGGATATCACTTTCGTGCTCGGCCGCCAGTGGGATATCGCCTTCGCAGATGGCCTCCTGAGGGAATTTGCTTTCGCAACCGCCGGCTGCCTCAGAACCCTCAATGTCCTGTTCGGCCGCCTGAGAGGCTCTGCCTTCGTTCTCCTGCTCGACCTCTTGCGGTGTACCGCGTTTGCCGTCCTTCAGCTTCCAGAGAGGTTCTACCTTCTCTCTACTGCTTGACCTCCTGAGGGGTACCGCCTACGCCAATCTGCTGGGCCTCCAGAGGGGTACCGCCTACCCCGCCCTGCTCGGCCACCTGAGGAGCTCTATCTTTACTGGCCTGTTTGGCCGCCTGAGAGCCCTCAAGGTCCTGCTTGGCTGCCTGAGGAGCTCTACCTTCGCCGGGCCAGTTCGGCCTCCAGAAGGGTCAGTCTTGGCTGCTGGCCGCAGCATCTCTGTTCCTGAGTGCCTACTGGCCCCTGTTCCAGAGTGGTCACTATCCCTGTTCCCTGGTGCCCTCAATTCCACGGCCCATGGACTTTTTGTTCTTCCTCCCTCCTGGACTTTCTACAACCAACCTGGACTGCTTTTTTTTTTTTTTGTTCTTGTTTTTTGTTTGGGTTCTGTTCTCGAGTTTGCTTCCCCAATGTTTTTGGACTTTAGCCTGTTTCCCATTTACAATTCTTGCCTGCTCCTTTTGTACTTCTGCCTAGCTGAGTGTTACTGGACTTCTGCCTGCCTTTTGACGATGATTACTGCCTGCTCCTGCTGTACTGTCGCCTGCATTGTTCTTTGGACAATAAAAGTACTTACCTTTTATCACCTGTCTGAGTCATATATTTGGGTCCGCCACTGTACCGTGATATGGAGAGTTGTTGTTGTTGGTATTATCTGTTAAAGTTGATTTTTACAATGTTGAAAGATTCTGCAATGTTGTATGCTGGCAGATTTATTGTTTGGTCGAGAAGGTGGTTTCACTCGACAGGAAGCAATCAATGGCCACCTGGAAGCAGTTCTCTCTCTCACACACACACTCACACACACACACACACACACACACACACACACACACCTCCTTAGTTAAAGCCACAAACCCTCCGCTCACCACACTGACCTTCACTGGACGAGGATCCATTACAAGTTGAGGTTTAACATCAGCAGAGGTTGGAATTTAATCAAAGGACTTCATCAAGCATAAACCTATCCTCTAAATGAACCACACACACTGCAGAAACAAATAAAGACCAGGTGGTCACTGGCCAACAACAGTAAATATATAAGAAAACTGTAGTAAAAGATATAAAATAAAAACATGCAAAGATGCAGATTTTGACTTGACTGTATTGCACAATATCTACAATATAACACAGAAAAGAAACCTGTAACATACAGTATATTCAAAATCAAAGTCACCAAACTTAACTAAACTTGGAAAAAGATAAACACCCAAATCTGTACTTGTGACTAAAATAAAATGATTCATGGAGACATTTATCTAACCGGTTCATCACACATGACCATATTGTAAAAATGGAAATGAGCAGGAGGCACAATGTTAGGGTGAAGGTTTTAGCTGCAAATTGGGAGGCTCCTGTGATGTGGTTTGGTATCACATAACAGCAAAGACAAGCTGTTTGTATGTTTAAAAGTGAGTGAAATACAGCAAACTGAAGGTAACATCATCCCTTCTTCATCCCTAGGTGGAAACAGAACAGTTAACCTTGTGCAATCATTGCTAAAATGATGACAAAACAAGAAAAAACACTTTGTCAAACAACATAACTTTAGGATCTGTGAGTGAGTAAGTTAAAGCTGTCATTTACCATCACTCTTTGTGACGTTTACTTAATCTCTGCTAATGGTTCAGTGCAGCAAAAGTTTGTTTATTTCAATCTATAAACAACATCATGAAAACAGGACTTAAGTGTATCACTGATGGTTCTAATTACACTTCTGGGACACAGTACAACTACTGTAAACCTTTTTAAACTGCAATTATCCTTGTGTGTAACTCATGTGGCTATACCATGAGAGAAACTCCCAGTTGTATGGTTTTAAGGGCGTACAAGGTGGGTTAAATATGTTGTGTGCTTGGCCTGGCTCTTGCTGTCTATCAGAAGCAGCTGGTTATTGTTGTGGTGCGAGATCATCTCATCCAGGGTGCCGAAAATCTGAGAAAAAGATATAAATGAGGATAAAGTGATTAAATGAAAACCCTAAAGTTCCAGATTCCTTCTCTCGCTCTCTCGCTCTCTCTCTCTCTCTCTCTCTCTCTCTCTCTCTCTCTCTCTCTCTCTCTCTCTCTCTCTTTCTCACAGAGACTGCTTTTAGTTTTGGTGCTAGCTACAGGAAACAAAATGCAAAGAAGTGGCAGTTGTTGAATTTTATTGTTGGTCAGGCCAAAATGTCGATTTATAAAAAGCAGAAAAAAAAACAATAGAAAATGTGTCCTGACTAGAGCTGACAAAAATGTACACTCACTGATGAAGGACATGCAGGAGTCTTTAAACCAGTGGTGCTTCACCACGGCTGTGTGTTCAGTGCAGGAGGAAGCGCTCATCTTTCACTCTGTTTTTTTATGAAATTATGAATTTAATACATATATTTTTTTATTTTTGTGCATTTGTAAAACCATGATGTTCTGTTTTTTTCTTTTTAATCCAAAAAATCTCTCTCTCTCTCTCTCTCTCTCTCTCTCTCTCTCTCTCTCTCTCTCTCTCTAGTTTGCTCCGCTCTCTAATTTGCTCACACCTCTTCGTTCTTCTTTCCCTCTTTTCCGAGGGCGTAACCTTGTGTCTCTCCCAGGAAGCGGATGGGAATGTTGTACACCTTCTGCTGGTAGAGCACAGCGAGGGTGTAGGGCTGCCGGGCACTCTGGGCTGAGCTGTAACGGATGAGGAAGGCACCGTCCTACAAAGAAGAAAAATAGAGAAAAAACTGAAAAAGAATGACACAAAGAATATGGAATAAAAAGGGATAGAGAAGAAACTTTTTGGGAAGCTATGTCAGGACAATGAGTACTACAAGAGAACAGGGAAGTAATTTGAGGGATGTAAATGAATAAAAATGAGGGCTGGATTAAAAATGAGGGGGATGGTGAATGTAAAAAAAGACATGGAAGCCCTGAAGGTGTCTTACTCAGGTTTGGCTGTCAGCAAAAATATGCACATAAACACTCAAATTTCCCCATTGTCTGTGCAACACCCTTGCCTTAAGCTATTGAGTTTGCTCGGTTAAGAACATATAATAAAAATAAATGGTTGTGGTTAAAACTCTCCAGACTGACAGATTATTAATGAAACATAACACTGTTTAGTTTACCTTGTTGACCCTCAATAAGAGATCCTCAGCTGTCTTCCTGTTGCAATCTCCAGCAAACCATTCTTTGTCCTGTAATGTGACATAAATATATTAACCAGACTAAACCTGTCCTCAAACTTGTGTTAGATTTTCTGTGTGCAGATCAATAACATACCTTATTCCCAGATTGTTTGGTTGCCCTCATACCACCAGGGATGGCTTACAAGAGATAGAAAACATGTCATGTGTTTTCCCATGATTGGGAAATCCGTACTTGGCAACAGTCAGAAGGTTAATAAATATGGTTGAAAAGAAGTAAAGTATGATAATGTTTGGATTACTTTAACTGAAGACTAATCAGACCCCAAATGATCACAGTCATCTCTAGGATAAAAAAAAGTGAGCTTACCCACAGGCCTTGTGTCTGCCATAGGCGTATTCAGAAGGCTTGAATAAAGACAAGAAGGCTAATGTAATACACTGAATTCTGATGTACGCTTGTACTTGTACAAAAAACATGCTGAAGAATCAACATAAATCATTGCAGTTTCAACACTTTCATCTGATGTTTCAACAAATCTCTCTGTACCCTTCACCTCTTACCTGGCTTTGGCTTCCTTCAGGTTTACTGGCAGACGAGGCTTAACACTGGGAGTTGGTGGAGGGAGTTTGGTAGGAAATGTGCCACGTCTTGCTTCAACTGAAGGAGCTAAAAAAAAAGATATGTATACTCTCCATTATTATGATCAAAATGATTTATTTTGGATATAGTTTGTGCTGATGTATGATTTTTGTATGAGTTTTTAAAGAGTAGAGAAGATGGGGTCTTTACCCGTTGTCAACTCATTCAAGGAAGGCAAAAATGAATTCTGAAAGGAGGCAAATAAAAAGTTATTGCTGTGTCATACTGAGGAGTTTACTTTCTTACGTAGGAAATGGAAACAGAGTGAGAGAATGAAAACTTCCATTTCTAAATCAGCCTCTATCTTGACAGTCTTACTTTAAATTAGGACAGAGCTTAGCATAAGAACATTATAAGACTAAACACTGAGATCAACGGACACACTCACAGACTGAGCTCTGGGAACCGGAGGCTTCATCCTGCAGATAGAGAGTATGTTAATTTTCATTATGTGTTTAGTACCAGATATTTACTGTGTAATACCATCTGTATATCTGCCACATTTGCATTTTCCTGCAAAACACAGTAGCATCACTGTCTGATGTGGCATTGCATAAGAAGCTATGCAGACAGATTATATCACTGGTTAGTGCATAGCATCTTGCTCTGGTTATGCAGTGGGTAGAAAGCTGCTTTGGGTTGAAGTGCACTCACATAGGTATGGAAGAAGGTACAAATGCTGTCTTGGGAGATGGAGGCATCCTCATCAGCCCACGAGTGACAGGAGGGCAAGCTGAGGAGCAGAAGGAAAGGAAAATAGAATTTGTATTCAACTTTTCATTACCAGGCAGAGAAATTTGATCTGATCATCGCTCACAGACCAAACTGTTCATGCAAACTTAAAGTACAGAGCTAATTACCAGCTGTAGGTTCTAAATACAGCTCATCATTATCTTCCTGAAACACAAAATGACAAATATTGTTATAGTTGAATTTCAATTCAATTGTGTTTTTATACTGCCAAATCACAACAACAGTTATCTCACTGCGCTTTTCATAAAAGAGCAGGTCTAGACCGTACTCTGAGATGTTATTTACAGAAACCCAACAATTCCCACCAAGAGAAAGCACTAGGCGACAGAGGCAAGGAAAAACTTCCTTTTATAGCATAATAATACATATTTATCTATACACATGGAGGAATGTTCCAACAGTTGGAGGTGAGCATCAAAGCCCAATAATGAGGCATAACATTTTACTGTTCAGGCATAGCACTGACACTTGTATTAGTTTCATTAATGCTTTGTGATGACTGGCTAATTCACAGCTACTGTATGTGGCTGGTAACATCCAATTATATACATGTGTACAGCATGGCCATTATTACCTGTTATACCCATCATTCTCTCATACCAAGGCTCTTTGCTCCTTATGTATTAAGCTTTTGGTATTGTTGATTTATCTTATCTTATCTTATCTTACATGTTCTTCATTTGGATCCAGATACACATCTGAAATGCAGAAAGAAAATACTGGTAGTGATCTGTGTTGTTGTGTTATCATACCAGCCTTTAGTGATGGTGAACAGCCCAAAAAAGACTGAATACAGTATTTAAAAGAGTCAACAACACATACAGTCAAACACAGGGGACCAGAGAATGTGTCAACTATTCTGTGCTATAATATAGTGGTGGGGCAGAAGATAAAGAAGTAAAAGAAGAATCAGACATGGAGCTTCTGTGTGACCAGGATTTTAAATTGTCTTTCAATGATATTGTACGTTTCTCCAGATTTGAATGATCTGTTATTAGATTTAACTGTGATGTATACATATTTTTTACATTTTCTGTGGCTTTGGTTAGTAAGATTATGATAACGAACATTTTCAGGTATTCAGAAATGTGTAATAGAGACATTTTTCTGAGCAGTGCAACAGTGGGACACAGAGGACTATTCAAACAGAGAATCTTACATAGTTTTCTCATGAAACTTTGACCTGAAGTTTTAGACAATCGGTCAGCGCCAAACAGTGACATGCAACAATGTGACAATTTTGGCAACATTATCGGTGCAAAATGATGATTGCTTTGGTGTTCTTGCAGATTAAGTTGAGTCTGAGGCTTAAGATGCAGCTCAGTAGCACGACAATAGGTGGCACTCTCTTCTATGTTTCAGTAACAGCTGCAGTCTCTGCTCATTCTGTTCAGTTCAGTTCTGCTTGTATTTATTTATTCCAAACAAACCACAGTTGCTGCTGGAAACATTACACACAATTCTTGTTTGTGCGCTGTTAGGATTTTTGTTGGGAGTGATCTATGAGACAACAGGTGTGCAGCAGCTACAGCAAATGCAAAAGCTTTCACTGGGTGGGATTATGCTTATCAAGGGACTGTATTTCTGTGGAAGCACACAACTAATAAAACAAATATGTATTTATGTATATGAGGTTGTCATATTACCTCATTGATACATTAACCTTCTTCTTAGTGAACAGTCATTTTCAGGTTGATGAAATTATTCTATGAAAGACTTATTTGTGTTGGTAGAAGTGATCACTGCACCTTCTTCAGTGTTTGATGCAGGGCCTGGAGCAGGAGCGGAGCGGACCGGTGGAGGAGGCATCATTTTCTTTCTCCCAGGCTTCTCATTTCTGTCTATCTCAGGTGCTGAATACATGGGTTAAAGAAATGAAGAGAGGTGAGGTTATACAATGAATGAACAAAATCACCAAATGCACTGTTGTGTGTACATGCAAATGAATACAGATGAATGACTCACGTTTCTTGGTTTTGGGATCATAGAAGAAATCCTCTGCATGCTGTTGAGGTTTGTGGATGACAGATTGTTTAATAAAAGAAATGCATCATATTTAAACACATTTTAAATGTATTGGCAGATGCAGAGACACACAAAAAACAGACTTTGAGTACAGTGAGCAGCTGTTACCGAGGGTTTGCCTGATCTGGGTGGAAGTGCAGCCTGTCTTTGCGCAATAGCAGGATTGGGCATCCTTTCTGCAAAAAGTAGCATCAAGCAAAAGAATTGTCAATGGTATGCTGAACAGGAACTGTTTATACCCTAACCCTATCGGCAGTAATGACTCAGTGAAGTGCTGTTACCCAGATAAACGTTCTCTTCCTCTTCTCTCGGAGGGACTTTCAGAGCCGGACGCTCACAGGGAGGCGCTTCATACATGTCAACGTTATCGTCATCCTAAGAAAATAAGAAAATATATTACTATTTTAAAGGTGTATTTTCACAAATAGTCATCATCACTTTAATACTAAGACATTAGTACAATAGTATCAGTTAATGAAACCAAAAACTATGCAGGAAATCTCCTGCAGTTATGTATGCTGTAAGCAACATAGCTCTGATTGAGCGAAAGGCCAATAGAAAAACCATTTATAATTTATATAATTAATTTAGATAAAGAAGTCATTAGAGAGGAGGATGGACTAGCAGCAATATAATATCCCTTACAAAAAGAAACAACAGGGCACATGGAAAATATGGTGAAATCATAACAATAACTTAAAGATGTACAGTAGATGATTAAAATTCCACATGTAGCACCTTTAATAATAGCAGAAATTCAGGAAAGTGTTGTCTTTCTACTTACAAACTCATCTTGTGGCCAGCTAAACTTTGCATTGTCATCTGTTGGGAAAAGACATTGATCAATAATAAAAGTCTGTAATCTGGTGAGGAAACAAAGAAAGGAGGAATCAAAACATGTTCCTTTTCATTTGTCATTGAGGTTAAATTTCACCTGTCCTTCTGGGTGGAGCTGGAGGTCCACTGTGTCTGACAGGAAGAGTAGAGGTCAGATGCTGCAGTACCATTTTATTTTAAGCATAATAAATTAACAGCAACACTATTGAGGTTTTGCTAAAGGACACAATACTTACAGTTTCTTCAGTTTTCCAAAGAAGCTCTGAAAAACAGAAACCTCAGATAAGTATTTAGAGCATGCCTGTATTCATTTACTAGTAGTTATTTATCAGCTTCATTATCAGGCCTGAGTCAGTGGCTGCTTTTTGTGGAAGGTCACCAAGTATTGATTACCTTTACTTACTGCAATTTTAAGTTACTTTTTGCTTCTCCACCACGATTCAGAGAAAAATATGATACTTTTCACTCCACTGCATTTTTTTTAAATGTAGTTACTGGTTACTTTGTAGATTCAAAGAAATACATGCAATGTAACGTATTATGAAACAGAAATGATTATGTATTATTGGAGGTTAAGATAAGATGGGACTTTATTGACAAACTACCCAGCAGTATATAAAGTGATTAAAATTAGCTCCACTTTTACCAGCTGCAACGTTAAAGTAATGTAAACATTAATGCATCAATAATTATTATCCAATAATATAACATAGGTTATTCTGAAATGGGCCATTTCCCTATTATTGGTTCAAACAAAGAAACGTTCATTTGTAGGGATTTAACTGAGGTTGGCAAGGGGAGACGGTGATAAACGCACACGGCATGTCAAGGGAAAACAGGAAGTGGAGTGACAGTATCTGTTTTCCCACAGTGCCAGGCAGCAATAGGGAAGTGTTGATGTAAAGTAAATTATCATAGGCGGACAGAGAAGGAGGGAGGGACTCCAGAGTTTCTATCTCTCATACATTGGCACACAAAATATCAAATTGTCACAGTTGCTTTAATACTGATAAATGAGGAGCAGGTGAGAGGTGAAAAAACGGATGAAGGGATATATTAGTGTTCTGCTACAGTATTTACAGTATGACCTCCCACTAATTCCAAAAAGATCTGCATTTTAAGGCCGGGTCAAGTTACAGTGACAATGTTCTGCTTTGTTTTCAGCCTGTTGTTACTTCCCTCTGATGAACCACCAGTAAATCTCAGTGAAATGTGTTATCACCACCGAGGAGGCCAACAGGAGGAAAAAGGAAAAAGTCATGGAACCATGAAGTGAAAGCTGATGCAAACAAGGACAAGATATACTGACATTCATTCAAATGTGTCACTATTCAGACAATAGTAATAGTGTAGCTGTGTTATCACTAGCAGTTCTATTAGAAAAAAATAACCAGCTAAGGTAGCTACTGTAATTTTTTATTTTTATACTTGAGAAGAGAGAGATGTTGAAATGTAATGAGTATTTTTTCCATTTTTAGTTAAGCTGACCAAATTATATTGATAGTTATTCAACACTCTCTGCTCTTCTCTTTTCCACATTAGATTAAGTGTATTCACAAATCACAGACTGGACCTCCATTTTTTTCACGTTTTGTTTTCAACATGTGAACACACAGGGAACTCCTCCAACCACAAAACATTTTATCTGCATGAATTGTTGACAACAACTAACTCATATTAAACGAGGAAGAAGGCTCACATGAGACTGTATTAGCTGTTTTACCCCTCCACGAATACTTTTGTAGTTAGATATTTCCTATACACAATGATATCTATGTTACCAAATTGGCTAGAGACTGAAAACTATATGAGCAAACACGCTGTTCTCACTGTGAAAGAAAATAGGTCTGTTTTTCTGCAACTCTCCACAAGGACATCAAGAAATTTGGTAACATTTGCGCCAGACAAAATAATAAAACTATTCAAAAAGATCCCCACCAAAATTACACGTTGAAATAAACAAACTCCTCTCAAAATTAGACACAGAGTTTTAGACAGTCTTTTTTGTTATTAGATGAATACATTTTGCCCATTTTGCCTGAAACTTTGCAGACTGAACTCCAACATCATCTCTCAGTGAACAACAGCACCTTCCAAACTACTGCATGGTCATGTTTACTGAAAAAGAGTCTGATATACATTACGGGAAAGTGGTAGAAATATCACTGGAAAGAAAATAATTTATATTTCAAATTAGACAACTAAGAAACATATTTTATGGAGGACCGCTCAGAAAAAACAAACATTAAAGAAAGTTTAACTTTTTTATCTTTATTTTGTAGTAAAGCACAATGCTGATACCAGTTACCAGGTGTTTTCAGATTATCTTTAAACACCATAAGTTGTCTTGGTTATTTTTACTGTTTGCATTCACACTCCCACACAATCACAACTTTTAACGGTGTAGCTGCCATCGTATCTTTCCACCATTCTCCACATTTCTCCCTAAGAAAACATGCTGAAATAAAAGTAACTACATAGGAGGTTTATAGTTGACTCAACTCATTAACATTAACAACACCTGCTCATTTTCTTCTTCCTCCACCCAAAGTTATCAGGATGTAAACCAAAATATGACCAAAATAAAACGTTACTTTACCATTGTCATGATTTGGGGTCAAGTCTTGCAGCTCAAGTCATGGGGAAATGTCTTTGTTTCGGTCTTTGGATGCAAACTGTTTTGAAGATTGAAAGAGAGCGATAGAGAGAGAATGTGAAGAGCAGCTCTAACTGATCTCATTTGCATTTCCTACCTGACAGAGAGCCTCGCCTGCTGCCGGACTGTCTGACTACAAATGAGGTGCAAACACTGTACAGCTCGAACATGGCTTCACATTTCCCTACAGCAAACTGCCTATGGCCATATAACTGAATTTTATATAATTTGCTACATTTGGTAAATAACATCTTCTTTGTATTCCATCTGCAATCAAAGGGGAAATTAATTATTAACTTTTAATACACACATATGCTATCAATGAATTCCACAATGGACAGAAGTACAGTCTGGTCAAGTGGGCTAAAACCAGAACATTTTATGGAGGACATGAACTGTAATTTACTGTAATACAAAATGCCATTGTTTGTTTTTCATTGTATTTACAGTTTTATCATGGAAGTTTTCTGTTGTTTTCTATGGTTTTATTTTATGGGCATTTAATTCCTAAGTTTTTGTAATTAGCATTATTAAATAGGACAGGGACAGCTGTAATTTCCATATTTTATCGATGAAGAAATTGAACCTTGTTTTTTCAAATGAGTGAAATTCCCATTTCTTACATTTTCTGAGTAAGGTCATTTATAAAACATAGTTGGACAGGCAGACAGCATCAGACGCTTAAATTCTAATCTGTAAACGGGAGTGAACAAAATCTCACATACAGTGAGAAAGGTGAAACCTGGGGAGGTCAGTACTACTTGACTGTCTATTACACACGTGTCAAACTCAAGGCCCGCATGCCAAATCCAGCCCCTTGCAGATTTAGATCCGGCCCACATATCAATTTGGGCTCACAATCAATTTTGACCCGCCTAGTTGTGCGCCAAACCAAAAACACAGGAAAGTGTTTTTTAAACTGCAATTATCTGACATTCAAAGCAGAATTTAACAGATTTGCTGACTCTGAGACTCAGAAATTCCCCCAGATGCAGAGAGTTTTCATATTCAGGCTGTGAAACAGGTTGTTGTCAAAAAAATATATCATTGTGTTGCTTGATTTGTTAAATTCTATGATAGCTAAGGAACTCTTCTGACAAATTTTGTAGGGCTTCATGTCAACAAAAATGTGACAAAAAGCATACAAAAATATCAGAAAAAAATGACAAATTTACAAAAAGATGACAAATGGCAAAGATAGCCTTAAAAGTCAGAACAAAAATGAGGAAAAAAGCTACCAAAATGTAAAAAAAAAAAAAAAGGGCATGTCAAAAACTCTACATTTCTGGCCCTTGGTGGGATTCTCTTTTTAAAGTGTGGCCCTTAGTGAAAATGAGTTTGACACCCTGGTCTATTACAAGATAATTCAGACAGAATCAGAAACATTAACGCATTAACAGAAAAACATGCACACAAGTTTAAGAAACATCTTCTCTGATTTGGAGATTGAAGTAATGGTTCAGACATGTAAGATAGAACAAACATGTTATAATGATGATTAAAACTAAATTAAAAACTTTGTCACTTAATTTCCAACATGCTGACAGAATTTCATTAGTAGTAACCCAGAAATGGGCTTGAGGAAAGTCCTTTTATTCAGAGGCTGATAAACTGAGTCCTTTTCATTGTTACCTGAGTGACTTTTGTGAAGCTGCCATGGTGTAACTAATGTAAACTAAGATAATAAATTCCATGATTAAAAAGCATGAAGCATATAAAGATTTATTCCAAATATTATTTATTGACAAATGAGTATGTTGCCAGATGTGGTTATATTGACAGAGACAATAAATTATCAAACTACAGTACAAAAGTAGCTTCTCCAATACAATATAAAATACACATAAATATTAACTTAGTAAAAAAAAAAAAAAGGTCTAAACCCCAGTCACAAATCAAAGGGAGTTTGTTAGGTTTTGCAGCAATTAAGCAGTTTATTGTAAAATCAATATTCAGACAATATACATACTGGGCTCAACCCAGGTGTTTGGTGGAGAAGTGCTCGGAATATTTGATTTAAAAACAGACTTCCAGAGCGGGAGAACATAGAACAGGGTTTGTTGACTAGAGGGAATATCTCAGAGCTTCCACTTGTCCAAATCTAATCCCATCTACACAGCAGAAAAGAGCTAAAGGAGTTAAAATTGCAGACAACAAGCAGAATCTGAACCAGCAGATTATTTTTGTGTTTGGGGTCTGGAACCCCTAAAGCCCCAAAGTAGGCAAATGCAGAACATTTTGCAATACAACGAATTAAGCCAACATAACCTCAAATCTAAAGGACAAGCGTGTAAAAGGCCTAGATTCCTATGTGACATACCGTGTTGTGCAAAGTAAATGCTTGGGTTGAGTGTTCGTTTGGATTAAAAGCACTACTGTCCTTGGGTGTACCACTGTGACGTCTTTGTATAAAGCAGCATAATGCCAACCAGAAAGAGCAGAGAAAAATACTGATATTTTCTATTCTTCCTGTTAGGTTCACTGCCTGAACCTCCAGTTTGGTGGATGCATTATTTAGAAAATTTTGTATGCACGAAGAGAGGATTATCCAGATCAAAATGGCCCAGCAGGAGGAAAAAGGTTTTGTCCTGTGTTTTTGTCCATATATACTGTCACATTTAGCACAGCAAGGAAAACTTTAGAGCTCTGAGCTACATTAAGCATGAAAACGCACAATTGCGGTGCTTCTTATGCACCTCTGTAGGAGTGGTCCTGCTGGTTTAAAACCTCCATCATTTTGGATTTTATATAACAGATTAACAACAGAATAAGAGTTCTGTGGAGCCCTATGTCTATCTTCTCAATGATAAACATATCTGCGTTTGCTGTTTTACCCACTGTGTTTATAGGTATGGTAATCCATCAACATCATCTTTGCAGTCTCTCTTACTTTAGACCGGGTTGGCCTTAATTTTGTCATTGATCCAGTTGATGTAATGGGTGACACGGGTGTAGACCCCAGGCTTATCCTTCTGCCCGCACCCATCACCCCAGCTGATCACACCCATGAGAGTCATCTTGTTTTTGTTCCGACAGACGAGTGGGCCACCAGAGTCTCCCTGTTGGTGAAGGTCAAGAAAAATTAGAAAGAGTAAAAAGCATTGACTTAATGAGGAGGTTACATGTAAAAATGCTCACCTTGCAGGCATCATCCAGGCCTCGGGTGTCACCTGCACACAGCATGTTGGAGGTAACTGTGCGCCCAGATAGCACATCTGGGATACAGCGCTCTTTGGGCCACAGGCGAACGTAACCTCTCTTAACACGCTCGGAGTACTCTGCAGAAACTTTGGAGTGAGATTTTACATTAGCACTTTCAGCATCTCCTATCCAAAAACAAATCAGTTAAAGGTTTATGAAAAGGCTTACACTGCCCTCTGCTGGTTAGTCAAAACAAAGACACATTTGCCACAATAGTAGCAAATGCAAAAGAGGGATGTTTGCTTACATTCAGAGTCTTTTCCATAGCCTGAGATCTCACACTCAGTCCAGTCGGGCAGAACCAGCCCACGTTCAGGCAGACATGCAGGAAGAACCTCGGGGGAGTTTACAGCACAGATGCCAATGTCCGTCTTCAGCTTCAAGAGAGCTGCATGTGGAAAGTGACCAGAGGAAAAGTCAGGATAATGTGAGATGAACACAGATGGATGTTTTAACAAGCATTTGTTGCCAACCTAAGGTCAATCATCACTGCTGGGGAAAAATATGGTAACTAAAGTGTCTCAGACAATTGTCTTCATTGACTTTATAGCATGCCAAAACTTTGTTTTAAAATGCTATTTTTCTTAGTTTATGAAAATTTGACATTTTTAGAATAGAAAGTTTCTAGTAACAACAGTGATAGAACTTGATATTAAAAAAAAATAATTGAAAATGCATGATTATTGTCTCTTAAAATGTTCACTCACCGATGTCATTGTCAAATGATTCGTTGTCAAATTTCTCGTGGATCCAGTACTTCTCAACCTTGAAAATCTGCTCGCTGGTGGAATTCTGCTTCCGAAACGTTCTTCCTAAAATCACTTCCAATTTTTCTGCTTTATCGCTGAAAAACAATTGAAGAAGAAAGACTATGTTTGTATGGTGAAATAATATGAATTATGTATTTTATATGTGTGTGTGAATAATGTGAGTCATCCTTACTTGTCCTCAAAGCAGTGTGCAGCAGACAGGACCCAACAGGAGTCAATGAGGACTCCACCACATCGGTGAAAGTGTTTTCTATGTCGGGCCTGGTAAACATTAATGGCTGCCTGCCACGGCTGCTCCGTGATGTCGCTCTCTTTGCCTCCAAACATGCGGAACGCCGGGCGAGTCAGGGTGTTGTCTAAGCGCTGGCCACATGTTGCTAGACAGAGGACAGGTTGCAGGATGGTGGTTAAATAACCGTAAAAACTATGGACCACACACTGAACACATCAGAGGAAACGGACTCTGGGTCATTTTCATTGAATGGGTCCTACCTTTATTATTGTTGTTAGTGGTGGGGGCACGTGGGCCAAGACTGCTGATGATAGCTGGACGTCTCGCTAAAAAAGAAAGTATGGTTATGTAAGACTGATTGCAAGAAACTTTATGAACTTCTAGGATCAGTGTTGATAATTTCCCTTCTGTGTTTTAACATTGCTTCAAAATGAAACAATGGAAAAATAGGGACTCACAGCATTTAGGTATGTCACACAGCTCCCAGGTCAGCTGCATGTTCTTGTAGGTGTGACACCATGGACCATCATCACCGTCTGGATTCCTATTAGATAAAGGAAAAAATGCAATGAGTTATTCTCATCTTTTTGCACACAAGGAGAACATCTAACAATGAATAATGGTGCTGGCATGTCTACCTGCAGAAACTGTGGCTGCCCAGTCCCTGCTCCAATGCATTAGCTCTCCAAGCATTGTTGAGCTTACGCTTGACAACAGGAGAGTCCCACGGGAGACAACGAGAGCCACTCTTAGTGACAGATGCAGTGCCTCTGTATGACTGACCGGAGCCAAGCACACACTTTTGGTACTTATCTGCTCCAAAACACACAGAGGAAGAGAGTGTCAGAGAAATTGATATTTTGATTATTGGCATTTCAGCATATTAGCTTTTTGTAATGCTGTACCTTCTGGACATTTGGGCATAGAACAGAACTCCCAGACGATCTGAGTGCCCTTGTAGATGTAACACCAAGGAGTGCTGTCCTGGTCAGGGTTCCTGAGGGGGGGAATTAAAGGCAAGGGCAATGAGTAAACATGTTGGCACACATAAAGGATGAAAAAACATGTCCTAGTTCAAATTTGACCAGTATGTTTTGGACGATGAGACCCCCACCTTGATTTGCATGGACACAATGAATATTGGCAGTTAATTCGTACAGATTCTCGGGTTTAACAGATTACACTTGTCACATATACCTGCAGAAGTTGTGATTGCCCAGTCCAAGACTGCTGGCATCCCCTTTTGTAGCTGTGAACCTCCTTCCTCTCAGAGACGTAGAATTCCAGTTGATGCACTCTGCTCCTGAATGGCTGATGCTCCATGTGCCGCGGTACCCTTCACCCTGCTCCACAACGCACTTCTCATTGGTGTCTATTGGAGTAAGAGACAAAGTTGAAATGGATATTATGTCACAAATGTATATATGAGACTGATATCACTCTAAAAACTGACCTAATTCATTTATTCTGACACAATAAAGCAAGTTTATTGAATCTTTCAAAACATTTGGAAACATTATGAAAACATTGTTATATCTTATATAAGACATTAAACTTACAACAACATGGCTTTTATATAGTATTTTTCCAATTAGTGGTATAAAACAATAACCAAACATAAACTGTGATGATTGTAAAACCATTCAGATTTATGGAGTCTGGCCATTGTAACTCATTACTCGTTCACTGAAATCACTTGGTTGTGACCACTTGGGTTTGCAAAACTATCCAAACGAGAGGGTGGGGTGTCCCCAAAGCCTCAAACAGTCACCCGCAGAAACAAAAACATTCATATCCCAGAATGTCTTTCCATGGTTAATGATTATTCTCTCCAAACCACAGGCCCATTAAACCTACTGTATGAGTCACACGGTCAGACTGTGACCTTATCTAGAGTCATTAACAAGTATGTAGAATGTTTTAATTAGTGTTGTGTCACTGGCCATCTTGTGATGGTCATGGCTAGGTTCAATGTTGCTTTGAAGTAAAAACAATATGAAAATACTAGACATAGTGAATAGTGACATCTAGAATGTACCCCGTTGCAGCACAGAAGACTATATGAGATAAGTACTTTCATCCATTGTGATGATTTGCTGTTTTAAATTTTGGGTTTTAGACTTTAACCGATTAACCGAATAAAAGCAGATTAATTGTGCAGTACAGTTTGATGAGTACTTACTGATCTCACACCGTGTCCCACTGAAGCCTGGAGGGCACTGGCAAATGTAGTCTGAAGTGTACACGGCCTCCTTACAGGTTCCTCCATTGTAGCACTGAGACACGTAGCAGTCTGAAAGGGGCAGACAGAGAACCAGTTAGTCAGTTATACGTCATCCAGTTTTTTAGAACAAAAATGATTTAATAAATCGGCAATGATGTATTGGCCATGACCACTCGTGTATACAGAGAATTAAATTTGTGGATTTGGCCTTGTGTGTCACAATTTAAGTAGACACATTGAGAAGTATGCAAAGGTCTGTGTGCATGGTTCATCCTGACTCTCAAACATCTCCATAGCTTCACTTTTAAAATATAGTGACACGCCAATGGTTTCTTTCTAGAGCAGAACTAGTTTTATGGCATCACCAGTCCATTTTTTTCATTTATTATTGCAACATTTCCTAAAGGCTAGCGTTCAGAATAACAGCATCCCACTCGCTCCCAGTGGTATGAGCTCACAGGCGGTGCAGTTTGGCGGGTTGAAAATGTGGTTGTAATTTGTCTGAGAGAGGGGCAATCATGATTCACAGAATTTCTCAATGAGGGTGAAAGTGAGCACGAGTGCTTGCCAGGCAAGAGTATTTCAAACAATCTCAGACTAAACTAAACCCACTCAAAAACACAGAAACCCAACAGCTCTTCGTTTGGATGCACTGAAATAACAGGGATTTGGACACATGAGCCAGGCAAACCAACAAAAAATAATCATCTGAGGTTGTAACAGCAAGTCAGAGGTAAAGTAAAACTATCATGAAAGACAGAGAGGTCAGTAAGGGCAGGCAAGCAGACTGACAGACATATGAGCAAAACAGAAGATTATATTCTGCTCTTTGCAAACAAAAAAGTCTGATTAGAAAGAGACAAGAAAGTCAGCCAATCCACGTTTGTGTGTGTCTGCGTCTGTATCACACTCACTGACGACGGGGACAATATGACAAAGCTCTCGTCCTCTTAATGCACAACGGCAATACTCCACACGCTGTCCCCTCCATCGCAGCCAAGTGTCCCCAAAACCATGCACTGCTGATGTCTCACTATCTACACAATGTACTAAGAAAACAAACACAAACACAAACATAAGAAAACAGCCAATCAAACAGGAAGATACACATAAAACGTAATCATTGTCACATGTAAAAGCGGTTTCAAATATAAAAAGGAACAAAAACGGAGAGGAACACAAAGGTGAATTAAAAACAGTGAATTGGAAGAATCTGATAATGGTGATGGTGTTAATAGGGAAGACAAACAGAAGTGTGATGGGGCTCACAGGAAGTGTCAAAGGAAGGTGAAGACTTCTCGATATGAATAACCAAAAGCGTCCGTCTGGCTGGTTGCCTGTCAGGCTCACCTCTGTAAAAACGAGTCCCTCTCTTAGTGCGGAGCAGCTCCACCTGCAATAGAAAGTTGACAATAAATACAGAGCAGCAGTAAATGGGAACTGGTTGCATGGCATTGGTTTCCAACTCAGTCAGCAAGTGCTTTTATTTTTTTCAGTGTTCTGTGGAAATTAACAGACACTTGAAACTTGCTTCACAAGCTGCCTATGAGTTGTCAAACAACACTTGTTGGTACATAAAGGACAGTAATTCTCCAATACTCAAGGTTTAAGAGTTGGCTGCAGAACAACAGGGAGTTTCAAACTCTGTTTGCTCAGAGGGATTTTAGACAACAAACATTAAAATGTACTAGGATAAGCTCTTAAGTATGCAGGATTTGTAATTAATGACCATAAACATGCAAAAACCAAAGGATGTATGACTTACATTGTCCGCTAGGCTACAGCAGAGAGCAGACAGGAGCATTAACAGTCCAAGTGTTCTGATCATGGCTTCTCAAGTGATCTTCAATTTGCTGGAAGGAGATAATATGTTACATATTTTAAAACCATTTTTTTTACAAGCTAATACAGTCAAGATGGACATATGTAAGCTGCTGTATACCTAAAGGAGCTGTGTGTAGAGCTTGGATTTTATTGTTGTCATAATAATAATAATAATAATAATAATAATAATAATAATAATAATATAATGAACGATATAGAATACAATGTTCAGCATATCCATCTAAATCCTTTTGTCATGAATCTGTCACTAATAATGAGCCAACAATTGCAGGAAAACAATCACCATTGGTCACCTTCTTCCGACTATAATGGTTCTCTGTTCAGCTTCCTTCCTCTATCCCTACGCCTGCTACTGAGGAAGATCACTGGAGAGAAAAGGGTAGGAAAGGTGGGGTGCTTGTGGGAAACTAGAGGTTGTTTCTAGTTTCTTAAAATTGTGTTGACTTCTTGACTTTCTTGTTGTTTAACAATGTGCTATACTATATTTCTTTGTTGTCCTGCTTAATTTCCCTTTTATCATAATTTATCTATAACTTCCTCAACGGGAATAAACAGGAAACAGATTATCTTCGCTTTATGCTAAAAATAAGATGCTGACCCCCACATCAAAGAACACAATCTGGACACAGCGTACACGTACAGCAAAAGGTTTCTGCACCATACTGACAGTATTCCTTCTCTAACAGAGCAGAGCAGCAGGAGGATAAAGTGACTTTAAAGGAAAAAAGGGGAAAACTGAAGGGCTAGCCTGGAGCAAGAAAAAATTAATAATATCATAACCATATTTCCCTTCAATACTTTTAAAAAAGATGCCTGATAACAAACTTTCTAACAGAGGTTCCTCCTTTCTACTTTAGTCATATGCAGAAAAGAGGTACTGTATGGAGAAGAGTGCCTGTCAAAGTCAAGTGTGAGTAAACATGAGTCACTAAAGAAGGAGGGGGTGGGTGGAAGACAGAGTAGAGAGGAAAATGGGAAAGAGATGAAAAAGAAAGTGGCACACCATGGGGTCTGAAAAGTATAAATGTCCTTAATATAAAAAGTTGCTTTAAAAATAACTGATAACTTAGATTTGACAGACACTTGCATGCAAAGATCCAGACATACAACAGCAACCATGTGCATACATGCCTGCATGTTTTATATTCTCTTCTCCTTTGGCTGGTTTGCCACTGACTCACCTTCTGTGGTTGACTTGGCTCAAAGAAATAATATCAGTGAGGTAAAACAGCTACATTGGCACACACACACACACACACACACACACACTATCTCAAACAAAGTGCTCAGGAACGTGGAGCTAATCAACACCCCTACACACAAAGATTTACTGTTTATTCTGCTCATTGTTCTTTGGAACAAAGACTCCCTTTCACGATTTGAATTTTAAAACACAGACATTCACACACTCACCGTTAAGAGGACAGGTCCCTTGAAACCTATCCTTGCCTCACACAAATAAAACCCCTGTTGCCTTGCACTTTTACCCCCCAACTGAGCCTCACTGGCAGGACGACAACAACACACTAGTTCCCTAGTTTCCTTTGTGCAGCTGTTCAGTCGCCCCTCTCTTCAGCCCTGTCAGCTATAAACATATGTTTCCTGCTAAAAACTGCCAGCGCGGGCCCCATGCATTTAGGAAATGTGCGCACATATCAACACATGCACGCACTAAAACAGATATGAAAATATTTGTACCCCACCCTTTTTAAAAGTCTGTGGTATCTGACATGCAGAGGCCCTGTTTGGGCGCAATAAACACTGCTCTTTTGACAATCCCACAATGCAATTGGCCTGAGTTTTAAGTGTTTCTGTGGTCTGTCTTACAACATTTAATGCATATGAACGGACATAAACACAAAATGGAACATGTTCATGAATAAGTCTCATTTACAGAATACAAATATTATGTAATTTACAGTGAGTGGAACTAACTCCCTACAGGTCACTAAATCACTAGCCAAAAAATGTGTATTTTGTTAGTTGGGATTACATGAATCAAAATCTTTCAGCAATAGATGTAATGCACATTTTTTGTAGAATAACTAGGGCTATTTGAGAAATAAAAAACTATTTGATGTGAATTTAAGATTGTGTGGAGTTACAAAATGCATTTTGTTATAAATAATACTAAAGGTTTTACTTAAGTCAAACTACAAATGCATGTCACTTACCTTTCTGACTGCATGCTGCATCAATAGCCAATAAATAGCATTAGTAACTATTCAGTAAACACATTACAGCCTCTTCTCACAAGGAAATTTGGACAAAAACAAACTTTGATTTTTACTTAAACAACACGTCAGGAGGAGCCACAACCAATATTGATAGCTCATTTTGCTCATAAGGACTAGCGCTATTGATATGTTGATTGGTAGCAAGATACAGTGAGCAAGCTTTTTTTAGAAAATGAGTAGGACACCAGCCAAGTCCCACCGGCACAGGTTACGTCATTTGTCTGTTATATGTCTGCCAAACAGTTAATAGTTGAAACATGTACAATCAAGTATGCAGCCTGAGGAGAGTGTGGTTCCCCTAGTAGGTCAAATATAAATGAAAGAAATAAAAACATCTTTGGAGTAGCAGCAGCCAGACTATGAGTCAGCAGCAGCTTTATAGCAGCAGTTTTAGGATGCACCACTTCAGTAGAGCAAAACACACAACAGATGATGAGACAGACACACTCACAA
Source organism: Percina caprodes (assembly GCA_013375575.1). Taxonomy (NCBI): domain Eukaryota; kingdom Metazoa; phylum Chordata; class Actinopteri; order Perciformes; family Percidae; genus Percina; species Percina caprodes. Next base: position 228,816 of record JABXJD010000018.1, on the reverse strand, counting down.
AACAAATGTTCAAAGCTAAAATGTAAATGATTTCCAATGTTATTTATTCCCTATTGGTGTGCAATTTCACTACATATGAAGAAACTGGTCTTTAGTGCTAAACACAATCTTTTAGTTTTTAGTGGTGAGTTCACCGGACTATTAGCGATAATGTGCAATGATTGTGTACTGTGGTTGTAAAGGTTGGAAGTGAGACATTCTAGTCTTCCAGGAACCAGGCTGAAAAGTCTAAACCAGTGAGAATGGTTAGATGGTGAGCAAGGAACATAGTTGCATCTGCATGTGAAGTTCAAATTATGGTTCACTTTGTTCACTGGTTACTTTTTCCTGTCTCTCTTCAATGCAAATGTCAGAACTGATACTTAATAAAGTTTTTAGAGTGGGTGGACTGCCCATGCTGGCACCCAGGGGAGGAACTGGCAGAGGAAACACATTTTGCCACTTTTACTTATTTTCTTTGGCACTGAAGTTAGTTACTTCACAAGATTTCTTAGAAGGCTAAACATTGTGGGATTGTAAAGCTATTCCATTCTCTTGTTATAGCAGTGGCAGCAAATCTAAACCTCAAAACTTGTTTTTGAACTGGTTTGTTCTGCTGGGATTTCTATAACTTGCATTCAACCGGTACAATACCTTCAGGTAAGGCGTTGTTCCTCATTAAAGAAGTTTGCACATGTGTAGCATGTTTGCTGATAATGTGTTATGGCATGTAATGTCAAGTTGGTAAGCTACTTAGCAGTAGTTCTGCATTCTTTACTCTGGGGTTTTTGGGCACGCTTCAATAAACCAGCTGTGATCCGTCTCTGTATTGTGCCCAAGAACAGAGGGCTATATTGTTGCCTTTCAGCTCGCCTCTGTACAAAATATGAAGCCTTGAACTTCCTATCAGAGAGAAAACAGACTTATAAAGCCAAAAAAGGTAAGTAGAAAGAGCAGGTGTTGACATTAGCAATGAGTATACACTGAGGAGATCATAGAGCATGAGCCTACGTGGAAGGAGATTAAATAATGGAGAAAGGGGAAAGAAAGGGGAGAAGGGTAAAACAGAGAAAGGAGGAGGGAAATGAAATTGAATCCCAGAGTTCAGCAGAAAAATGGTGAGTAGTTCTGAGTCATCCCAGCTTCTAGGACTGCACAAAGACACATGGAAAAAGAAACACAAATGCATTGATGGGATTTAAAACCTGTATTGAGGCCATTAGATTAAGATACAATTTCAGATATGTATGAGGGTTTTTGTCCAGATTCAAGTGAAACTCGGGCTTAGTTTCAGCTCAGAATTGGTTTAAGCCTCATCTTCTGGCCTATTGTTCCCACAGTCCAATCCAGCATTATCCTCTGTCTGGCCGACTCTTAACTTACAGCTTTAAGAACAGGCTGACCCTCTGAGTCACAAACATCGGTGTGAGGCACAAACACAGCTGACCACACTGCCTGGAAGGCAGATAATGGATACAAACTCTACTTTATCTCAACATGCAACAGTACAGAGTATAATTGTAATGGAGAGAATTAGTCCTGACAGATGCCAGGGAGAAGAATCCTTAAGGAGCCAGCTCCAGACGCAAATCCAACTCCTTAGCCTGATAAGAGCATGCATGTCAGTGATCCTGTGCAGCTTTTGTTCCAGAGTGGTACAGATACGCACACACATTCTGAAATGAATCACGGTATGTTAGCAGAGATGTTCCTTGATAATAAAACACACACCAAGTACAGCAGTGGTGCACAAAATCACAGCGTTCTTGTAAGATTTTGAAGGTAAGAGGTAAAAAAAAAAAGAGCTGCTGAAGTCAGAGTGAGAAAGTTTTGGGATGCCAAATGAATGAACGAGCACAAATCAAACGATACAGTTTCACCTCCCCACAAAGACTATCGACTGTATGTCACTATAACCACAGTAAATCACTACGTCATTATAACCATGTGCTTAAATGTATATTACCTACTCTAGGGAATTTTTCTGAAATTAATTTATAGATTTTTTGCTAATTAGCATAATCTTATTTTATCAAGTTAACTGTCTAGTATAGGATTATCTAATCATATAAAACTGTACTTTAAGACTTTATACATACTTAATATTGAATATTACTTAGCCATAATTGGTCTAATGAGTAGGCCTATTGGTTAAAATATCTTAGCAAAATATGTCATCTATTTATTCTTGACACATCAAATAAAATAAAATGCTGCAGACAGTATCATCATCTAATGACGATATGATGGCACGATTCAGAATGAAGCAAAATAAGAACTTTTAGCAGAAAACACCCAGATGCATACTCTGTATAGATCTGTAGCATCTGAGTAAACTAAATACGAAAAACAAGCTCTTACCAAATTAAAAGTCTTCTAAATCGGTAACTCCTCAGTGCCTCTGCAGCGGTCTGAGTGTCCCTGGGATTTGTCGCTCGAAATGAGCTTGTTCTCAGTTTTTATGTGCCGGTGCGTGAAGGGGCGAGGCTTAGCGGGGAAGTGTGGCCGGATGATGATGCAGCCTGCTGGGCGGTGCTGACGGGACAGTCCCGAGTTCCACAGGAGGTTCACAGAGCAAATCATACACTAACCTTGAAGTTAGGAAGTCTATAAAAAAAATTACGGATCTATGTAATTCATAGGAAATACAAAAAAAAGTCCAGAATGCTCAGGAAGTTCAGTCGTTTGAAGGTACACTTCGGGGTCTGGAATTCAATTAAGGCAAACCCAAGGCACTCTTCTTCAAAATACTAAGCCTTTATTTTACTAGCTATTTCATAATAGAAAATGTAAAATACATAGGGAGAAGCAACCCACGCGTGGTAGTGCAGACAGCCTTATTCAGGGTGTGTAATTCATAATTTTGTAAATCAGTCAACAGTCAATGTTTATATAATGTAACAAAACTCAAACAACAGATGCATATGGATAAGGGCAGTAAAAACTCATAAAATTTAGAACACTACATTATAATCATCTATTATACTAACAATATGCACAAAAAATAAAAACAGAAGCTTATAATGCACTAGATGTATTGCATATACACCATACAGAAACGCATCTGCAAAAGTATTGTATTTTATCATGTATTGTGTTTTCAAACTACCGGAGCTTTAAAGTGACTTTGGTAAGTATGCAAGTACATTAAAAATAACACAATTGTGTGGGTTTTTCATTACTGGCAGTCTGTGATGGGTTCTATGAATCTGTGTGGTTCACCACCTGGCACCAGAAATCATTTGTTACAACACAATCCTCTTTATTCAACCCATCCCTTCCTCAGGAAATCAGTCATTTAAATTAGCCTCAAGAATAGCTCCATCTTTTCTTAGTACCAAAAGGGATTTTATATGCATTGGATAATTCATGTTCATAGTTTTTACTGTCTTTTAAGTCCACATTAAATATGAGAACATGGTACTCTAGGATGTGATGGGTGGTGGTTGGCTAGTTATTTTTGCATCTGTCCTGTTAGTTCCATCTGTGTTAGATTAGAGTGCACTCCCACTTCTTGAAGAGGAAAATCACACACAAACACACACAAACACACACACACACACACACACACACACACACACACACACACACAAATTTAAAAAATAACAAGTCCGCCAGGAGTCTTTAGTTATTTTTTGTTCCTTTATCACAGAATATAAAATTCATTAAATACAATTAAGCTATTACTGCATACTTGCACTGTGTTAAATGATTTATGATTTAAAAAGTACAGTACTTCAATTATTCTTGATTTGTCTGCCCATTACTGATATTATGCAATGATTGGCAATTTAAGGCATTTCAGAAACTAGACAAACCACTGTTTTAAACATGTTTGTTTACTGTCTTAATGTGTGGGTGAATGTTTTCATAATTCCATGGCCTCAAGGTATCAAGTGCAAGGTAATGAATATATAATAATCTTTCTTGGTGAAGTTTGAGCAGAAAACAACTCAGAGAGTTTTCTATCTGACAGAACAGTAGGATATATACAAAGTATAGGCCTACCAGTGAAATATAGACTCACTGAATTAAATTATTTTCATGCTTAGCTAAATAGCTCCTGGCTGTAGGCCTATATGTTTACCAGACAAATATGACCGTAGTATTGATCTTCTGATATATCTTTAGCTCTCGGCAGGAAAGCAAATAAGGTATAAAGAGTGTAAGTTCCCTTCTGGTAGACCTTCAATAGGGAGAGGCAAATAATTGTTTGATGCCGTTAGAAATGTACCTCGAATTAAACATATGTTTGTCAATTTAAAAGCTAATTTTGCAAGTCAAGAAAGTCGCAGTTTGTCGTAAAGCCGCTGTGTAAGACTGTGAAATGTTTAATTAGAAAGACTACACACACAAAAGTCACATAGATGACATCATAAATTTATTTCTCCCTGAAGCTACGATGCCTGTGTGTTTTGTATAGAGATGTACTCACACAGGCAAGGGGTACTGCTCCTTGTTTCTCTTCCCATGGCTTGAGTTGTAGTGATTTTCACCTTTTTTAATACTTTTTCCATGTTCTTGAAAAATAATGTCAAAGGTTGGCGTTGGCGTTGGTGTGTTGGTGACGTATATTGTGCAAGACGAGAGATGTAGGCCTATAGTTTACTGAGTGGTTTCACACAAAACTAAATGGTAAAACAACAAACCAATACAAACTGTGACTTTATTGACTTGCAAGATGATCTTTTACATTTATAAACATCATATGTATGTTCAAGGCACAATTCAAACATTTCTCACTGTTGACTACCATACATATTTTTTCCATAATAGGTTCCAGTGGGGGAAGGGGAGGGACTTAGGTACTTAAATCTTGTATTAGCTAACACTAGACCTCTGACAGCTAGTGTAATGGCTAGCTTGGTTAGCAGTTTGCAGGAAAACTTCATTAACAATTCACACATCAACAATCACAAAAATACATCAACAGATGATGATCACTTTCAGAAAGATGTCTTTGTTGTGTACTGTCCTTACTGGAAAAAAGACCAGACGTTATTTTGTTAATATACACAGCAAAGCCTTTTTTTCTAACAAATATTTACAATCTGACAAAGTGGGTCTTACAGTACACACCCACAGATCGCGTCAAAGGAACGTCACATGTGTTCTAGCAAATAGATACAAGTGAAGTTTGTTGGTTGTATCATAGTGAGTTATCCATTTCCACCTGAACTATTTTATCCAAGAATAACAGGTGATGAAATGAAAAACGTCAATGAGAATTCTAAAGTGCATCCCCTCCAAATTCAACATTCGTTGGCTCAACAAATGACACTGCAAATGTTTGAAGTTCTCAGACATTAGTGGTCCCCTAATACCATATAGGAAGTCTCTTTCCCGAAATTCAGCCTTGGTCCAGAACTACAACCACTAGAGCCAGTCCCACAATGAGCTTTCCTTAGTATGTGCCATTTCTATGTCTGTAGCTTTTGAGGAGGAGAGGGGGGCAAGGTGGAGGCTGGGGGTGTGACCTTGACCTACTGCCACTTTGCTCGTTTGAAAGCCATGATGTCTCTCTCTCATGGATGGGTCAAATTCTCTGGGCGGGCAGAGCAGAGAAATGGGAGGTAACCTTGCCCCCTTATGACCACATAAGGAGCAAGATTCCAGATCGGCCCATCTGAGTTTTTTATTTTCTTAAAGTCAGAGCAGGATACCCAGGGCTCGGTTTACACCTATCACCATTTCTAACCACTGGGGGACCATAGGCAGGCTGGAGGAACACATATTAGTGTTACAAAACCTCATAAAGTGACATTTTTATGCCATGGGATCTTTAAAAGAAAGCTACTGAAAAGAATATTTGATTTAAAGCTGAAATCTGGAAGATTTTTATTTAAATAAATGTATGTTAAGTCACTAGCTAACAGGATGTCTGGCCTGACATCTTCTAAGTATACACAAAAAGGAACTATTTACACAATTCTGAAAAGTTGAAGCTCATGTCAACAACCAGCCTCCAGATCACATAAACAGAACAAGATTTATTGCATTTCTATGCTTGCTAATGCTAAACTCTCAGCACAATTCCATGTTTTCACTCATGGAAACTCTAAATCAACCAAAATATAATAACATAATTTAATAATAATTATAATAATAATCATAATAATAATAAATACATTATTTTTTGGGAAATACAGACTATTTCCCAAAAAGTATACTTTAAATATTAGATTTTCCTCAGTGACCTGAGACCTAGGTGGGGAGATGAAGGAAATTTAAAACTTTTTATAAATATAATAATTTTCCCATTTTGTAAACAAAGAGCTTTAAGATTATCATTATAATACCTACAAGATCCATTGCCACATGGTGAAGGACCCTAACGGGTCACCCCTAGGCTACAACATACAAATATTGCAACATATGGATACACTTTAAAGATAATCCTATTATCTTTTTTTATAAGAAGCAATGAACATATTGAATTAACAGTGATGCCTTCTTCACTTTTGTAAGTCATATGTTTATTGACTGTAGTAGCAGAGGCTGTTGCCCTTCCTTTGAGTTTATTATTGGCACATTGATTACTTAGTTACTGTGAACTGTGTAGTTACGAGACACCTCCCAGGCAATCAGAATCGATAATTTTAAGCAGCAATGGTATTTTTGTTTTATATTAATACAAATTTTTAAAAAAAGAAGCATTTTGAGTAGAATTTGTTAAACGTTAAATAATTCAAGTTGAGTTGTGTAAATTAAACTGCGACTTGACATTTAAATCCTTCTCATTAAGCACAATATAACAATAACAATATATATTTGACATGTCCAGGTCGACGTTTACGCATAAAATGGTAACAGATTCTCCACTCATGGTCAAAGTCATGTGTGATGTCTGGTTAAAAACAGACATGAAGGCACCATAGACAGCGAAAGGAAGGCACGAGCTGGAGATCTGAGGACTCTGCCTTCCAATGGGCGGGTCCCACCAGGTTTCAGGAAATAAGACTATCAGGAAGTAGAAAGTTTTTGAGAAGTGTTGTGTCGGCGGAATGACCATACTGTTAAACGTTTAACTCGGTTAAAGACTGACCATAGTGTTGAAAGAAAACCAAGTGTGAAAGCTGCCTACGAAGTTTAAGGTAGGATTTAGTTGAAACAATACTTTAGTTGAAGCGCTTGTTTGTACGCATTTTGTGTATGACTTCAGACAGGAAACAAACAGAGGAAACGTGATTTTCTTGTGTTTTGAGTGCACAATGTTATTAACAGAGAGGTAGAGTATAAAGTAAAAAATGGAAGCACCCTGGTGGAAGCCTGTTCAGTCACTGCATTAAACGGGCCTGGTAATACAGCCTGGACTACCTACTGTAACTATATAACTCTATAGGAAGCGCTTTATAAAATCAGACCTGTCTACCTCCTCCTCCATAGATTCTGTGATGTAAATTTGATCATTGTCACCCATATTCAAAGCAACATTAAGCCAGCGTTTAATACACGATCAGAGTTCATTCAAATGAGTTATGGGTGCTGCTTATTATTTTCCTTATTAATTATTCTGTTGATTATTTGTTTGTCAATCAATGATTTTTTTTAGTTTAGGCTGTGGATCCGAGGAAGAGCAGGTCGGCCCTCAACCACAAGAATGGTGGTTCGATCCCAGTACTTGCGCAAGGCACTTGACCCCATGTTGCTCCCTGGATGCTCCTAATTCTTAGGATGGGTTAAATGCAGAGATTGAATTTTACTACATTGTACCTACTGTACGATTGTGACGAATAATAAAGTTTCTTCTTCAAATGTGAGGAAATCATGAAAAATGGCAGTCACAATCTCTTAGAGGTCCCAGGTGATTGCTGGTTTTGTCTCCTCAATAGCCCAAACCCCAAACATATTCAATTTATTATGATGTGAAACAGAAGAAAAATCTAAAACTTCAGAAGTTTTAAGCAAATAATGTTTGGCATATAATAATAATAATAATAATAATAATAATAATAATTAATTATAAAAATTGTTGGTGATTCATTTTCTGTTCAATTAATCGTTTAGTACTAGAGTAAGTGTAGAAAGACCAAGGTCTCAGCTGTACTTTGAGAGTAATGCTAACATAGCATGCATAAATTAACATTATAAACACATGCAAAACTTTCACAGTTGCACATTATCATACAATTGTTTATGTTTTTAACACAGTACAGTCTAGAGATGAAATCTGGTAAAGGGTTGACAATGTTAAGCTGACCAAATGAGTCTGAATCCAAAAATACTCACTGCACAGACGAATAACTGTTTTTATGTAGCCTAGATAATAACGAGGCATTTTCTTTAATGCCTCAGGCCAAAACTTCAAATTTTTGCCTGGTAATGATGTAAGAGTTTCTGTTTATCCAATGTTTTTGTTTGTCGCTCTGGTGGGCCATGAGTAAGACTTAAGTTTATTCTTGTTATTTGTTGTATTGGCTGTAGGACGAGCTGAGGAGGCCATGAATCGTGTACCCATGCAGCAGCAGCAGAGCTGTGGGTCCTGGGAGCTGAAGGAGCGGCTGGGCACTGGAGGCTTTGGGAATGTCACTCGATGGCAAAACAGGGTATACGCTCCACAGTTAACTATTACGCTATTACATTTGAGCATTTTAAGGAGTCAGATAGAAGACAGCTATAGTTGGTGTCTGGCATTTCCCAGCAGACCTCAACATCATCACCATCAGTGCAATTAACATATAATCAAAATTAAGCTGTAAAAATAAATGAGCTACATAGTGCTAATCAAATACTAATACATACAATAAATCAATTACAAATTCAATATTTTTTGTCCTTTTTACAAATGAATCCTTAAAATTGCAGCAAAAATGATTCTCATTTCACATGAGGAATGCTTCAGTGTTTCCATCATTGAGTTCAATACGCTAAACGCCTCCAAACCAACCCTTTGATTTATGGATGGCCTGTCTGACCTCCTGAGTCAAAGCTGTCGCACAGTTCCCATAGTGTGGGGGGTTAGGGGAATGTAAACAGGAAGTATGATGTTGCCTTGGTGTCAGTGAGTTAGCTGTGGTCTACAACTCAAGCTCTGCTGTTTTAGCCTGTATTTGTTTACATTTTGCCAAATTGGCACCATTAAAAGTATGCCAAATTAGCTATTAGCAGTTGTTGTTTGCAATGTACCCATTCAGACATCTATCACTAGATTACTTTGTAATAAAGAAAACTTAAAAACATGATTATTCTCAGGCAATTTCTGACAGTTATAAGGAGTGTCTTTTTTTCTATGATTTCAAAGTGGATTCATGGAAGTTTATTCACAATGGAGGAGATAATAATGTCCTAGGAAAGTGTACGTCATAGTAAATCTTAAAATATTTGTGTCACGTCTGTGTGTTATTTACTGAGTTATGACTTAGAGAAGGAACACACATTTTTATGCAAATTGCGGCTCACGTCTCCATCCTTTCAACTCACAGTTTTAAAGCCCTTTTTTTTTTATTTAAAAAACGCTTCTACTTTCTTCTGTGAGTTTTAAACATAGACTGTATAAAAGCGCTGCAATGCTCTCCCTTCTCTTGTGGTGATGCGCAATGTGGTATAGGTGCCAAAAAAATATCTATGTTTGGTACTGCCAATTTGTTTTGTCATGGTTCATGTGTGCAATAAACATTACACTTTGTGAGAAAAAATTGTGGCAGAGAATCGTGATATCAATTCTAAGCTAAAAATCCTGATTCATATTTTTCCCCGAATCGTGCAGGCCTAATACATAATCAGAATGACACAGTTCACAAATGAAAACTAATGTGTTTAAATGGGGTTTCATCTGCACCGTTTTTTGTAAATAGTATGACACCAGTCCAGGAAACTGTCCTCTTTGTTCTTGGTCCAACAAAAATGGTGTGCATTGTAATGATATCACTCTTAGTCACAGGATGAGAGCATTGTAGAGTTTCATCAGGACACTATGGGAATACAAACACGCCCGCTTAGTGGACCTTCCTCTTCCTCTCTTGAGTTGTATTATTTACACGCCAACTTAGAGCTGACTTTGAGCCAGGCAGCATCATCATGTCTGTGTAGATGCACAAGTGATGAAGAGTCAGAAACCATAGGAAAGCACTTGAGAAAAGGATCCCTTTGAAATATTTTCTTTTGAAATATTTAAAAATTAACTAAATTAAGATAATTAATTACAGTAATCAATGAAGGCATGTTCAAGAGTATGTAGAGAAGATGTATTGTTTAACAGTTAAATCACATTGAACCTCATCATCAGTGTCACGACGACCAGGGTTTTAGAGGCAGTCGGAAGGGTACTGCTGTGATGACTAAACTTCCTCTGCAGGAAATTTCCTATATTATTGACAATACTGTGGGCTATTATAAGTTCATATACTGAGTTATGGGAAGCAGGGCGTGTCTCTCTTCTCTTCATGATGCCATGGAAAACAGGTAGTAAGATGTACTTGTGTTGTTCCAAAAAAAGAATTGCCTCCTTGAGCTTGAGGAAGTTGTGTGGACATTTTCACTGTTTTCTGATATTTTATAGACCCAGCAATTAATAGTTATTTAAATTGAGAAAATAATCTGTAGATTAATAATGAAAATAATCATCAGTTGCAGCCTTAAATCTAAACACCGAACTGTAACATACATTCCCAAATATGGACACTTTAAAACACTCATGGCCAAGATTTTGGTAGTTATTAGCTACTAGCGATATTAAATATGATGGATATTAAAATGAATTTGCCTTTTTTATGAAATGCCTAATATCTTGTGTGCGTGTTGTTTTTTTTCAGGACACAGAGGAACAGATCGCGATAAAGCAGTGCCGTCAGGAGCTGAGTGAGAGAAACAAAGAGAGATGGTGTCTGGAGATCCAGATCATGAAAAGGTCAGTTTTACTCTCGCAAGCGTTTACATATCTAAGGGCCCACAAAAAAAAGAGTGGATTTTGGGTCCCACCACCCTTCCTCTGTGAACTTTGAACACCAGTCATGTACAGAATACATAACAGACACATGACAACTTCATTATTATTCCTTCCTCCTATCATTATTCTTACCAGTTTCTTGGCAGTTTGCCTTTATAATATACAGTATATCACAGTGAAAATAAAGATAAGACACATGGAAGAGGGACTGGGATGATTTGCAACAAAAGTTACCATTGTGCTTTGTATGGTTTGCATCTTAACCATTAGACATTATTAGTAAGGACTCTTCACACCCACTTCACCACTCCTTTACAGTAGGGCTCGAATGTTTGGGCACTCCAGGTAAAAATTGTATTATTTGTGCTTAAAGAAGCCAAGAAAAGATGGGAAAATTTCCAAAAGGCATCAAATGACAGATTAGACAAAAAGTTAGATTTTGTTTTCATCATTTACACTTTCAAAATAACAGAAAACAAAAAAATGGCATCTGCAAAAGTTTGGCCACCCTGCAGAGTTTATAGCATTTACCGCCCCATTTGGAAAGCTGAGACCTGACAGTGTCATGGATTGTTCTCAATCATCATCTGGAAAGACCAGGTGAAGTCAATATTAAGGTTTTAAATGCCCAGACTCATCTGACCCTCCCCCAACAACCAGCACCATGGCTTCTTCTAAGCAGTTGTCTAGAAAACTGAAACTGAAAATAGTTGACGCTCACAAAGCAGGAGAAGGCTACAAGAAGATAGCAAAGGGTTTTCAGATGCCAATATCCTCTGTTCGGAATGTAATTAAGAAATGGCCGTCATCAGGAACAGTGGAAGTTAAAACAAGATCTGGAAGACCAAGAAAAATATCAGACAACAGCTCGCAGGATTGTGAGAAAAGCAAGTCAAAACCCACGTTTGACTGCACGATCCCTCCAGAAAGACCTGGCAGACACTGGAGTTGTGCTACACCATTTCACTATAAAGAGATACTCGTACAAACATGGTCTTCATGGGAGTCATCAGAAGAAAACTTCTTCTACGTCCTCACCACAAAAATCAGCGTTTGAAGTTTGCAAATTAATATTTAGACAAGCCTGATGCATTGTGGAAACAAGTTCTGTGGACCGATGAGTTTAAAGTAGAACTTTTTGGCCGGAATGAGCAAAGGTACATTTGGAGAAGAGAGGGCACAGAATTTAATGAAAAGCTGAAGTTAAAGAGAGGATGGCTTCTACAAATGGATAATGATTCTAAACACACCTCAAAATCCACAGCGGATTATATCAAGAGGCGTAAACTGAAGGTTTTTCCATGGCCTTCACAATCACCTGACCTCAACATAATTGAAAATCTATGGCTAGATCTTAAAAGAGCAGTGACAGACAGCCCAGAAATCTCAAAGAACTGGAAGACTTTTGTAAGGAAGAATGGGCGAAGATACCTCAAACAAGAATTGAAAGACTCTTGGCTGGCTACAAGAAGCGTTTACAAGCTGTGATACTTGCCAAAGGGGGCAGTACAAGGTATTAACTCTGCAGGGTGCCCAAACTTTTGCAGACGCCATTTTTTTGTTTTCTGTTATTTTGAAAGCGTAAATGATGGAAATAAAATCTAAATTATTGTGACATATTATATGAATGTCTAATCTGTCATTTGATGCCTTTTGGAGATTTTCCCATGTTTTCTTGGCTTCTTTATGCACATTAATACAAATATTTACCTGGGGTGCCCAAACTTTCGAGCCACACTGTAGCTACTCTCACCACGCAGCCAACTTGGATCACCTCTGGCCAAAAAGAGAACGTACAAAAACTATTTTATTCCCACCGCAGTTTCTATCTTAAACAAGGCCAAATAGAATGTGATGCAGCTTTGCACACCTGCTCTTATTTATTGATGGAATTGATTTTGTTTTAATGTTATTTTATGTGAGTCACAAATGGGTGTATGTTTGTGAGACATTTTTTCTATCATTATGTGATAGACAGTAAAGTTTTTTTTATTCTTGAATCTAGGACACCACAACACATTGTGCACACACATGCATTTACGTGGGACTATATAAGCACAACATTAAGGTCATGCTAATCATAGAGTCAAAAGTTTTTTATAATTCAGTACAGAAGCTAAAAAAGTCGCTTTTTTTTTTAAATCCGTAAGCATCTGGGAAGGAGTAAAAAATGCCAGATTTCCTGAATTTTTAGTTTGACCACAGCACCTTGCGTACATTTGTCTCTGTGTTTACAAGAGATCTAGGTTTGTCTTTTTCTGCAGTGATGCATCTGAGCATCTGACACATTTAACTAGAAAAATTGGTGATTTCCCCAGATTCTTTCATGCTTTGGCATGGGAGACAAGTTGTTGTTTGAGTCTTGTGACTCACCATGGTACATTCCATGACAAGCAGGGTGCTTATGAGTTTGTCCTTTAACTTTTACGTACCCATCTGTTTCATAAGTTTTCTCAAAATACAAAAACTAAATTTGTACCCTGAAATAGTAAAAATCACACAAGACATTAAATAATTAGAACAGCACATGGACGTTTGGGTTATTTTGGTCTGTTGGTGGTTATTTCTGACAGGATAATGTGCCGCCTCCTCATTTTGCTCTGCTTTGGTGTGTATGTCTCATTTCCATACACGTCTGCGTTGTCCATTAACAGTTTCAGTTTGGGTGTAGGGTCACTGGAGTTGGATGGTTGTGAGATGTGTGTTTGTTTCACATTCGCTGGTGCAAACATAATTATAAAACCATTTATTTTCTAGTCCCAGTTTAACAAGTGTGTTGTTCAGACAGACATGGTCACGACCACAACCCTCCCGTGCACCCACGCTCAACTTGTGGAATAACCACAGGGCAGGGGACGCAAACATGGCAACCTACTATTATATTATTACAGCTACTTAACACAGATGTACATAGATGTGTTAATAGAGCTTTTATTGGGTTACTTTTCATTGGCTGAATATATTCAAAACCAAGAAAAAATATTTATTCATCCCACAATCTTCTGCAGGTTAACTATTTAATCCTAACTCTTTTTCTATTCATAACAATTGTTTTATGTAAGCTGAAGAAAGACAGAAGGAGAAGATAATTCTTTTTACATTGAATGATATTTGTAGCGCTTTTTCTGAAAGAGAGAGTCCTATACTGTAGTAACACTATCACTTCTAATTTGACCAAATGCTATAGTGTTGCAGGGAGAAAAAAACATGTAAATGACTGATAATAACTTATTATTATTCTAGTGATGACTATCGTATATCTCCACAATGTTTTGGTTACAGTCATTTTGCAGGTGCATCTGGTATCAGTTTGAGTTTGTTATCTTTATATTTCTCCTTTGTGGCCTGGCCCTGTGACAATCAGAAACACATTGCTTCAATCAGTTATGAAACAGGGAAGAATGAGAAACAGAGAAAGTACCAGAGCAAGTCAGGAAGAAGGAAGCAGAAGGAGCAGAAGGAACAGGGGGAAAACTTAACCAATAAAGGTGTGCACGTAACTGTAAAAGTGTGCCATTTTAGATAAATCTGGTGGACACAGCGATAGAGATAGAATGCAAGAAAAAAAAAAAAGATTAACTCCGATTGATGTGATACAGGTATAAAAAAAATGTTTAGTGTTGCTTCTTAAATATTGGCACAGAACGGTTGTTCCCAACCTGGGGGCTGGGACCCCCCAAGAGGTTGCAAGACAAATCTAAGAACGTAGATCAACAGAATAGGTAGGCAGAAAACAAGTTTTTGCTGCAAATCTTTTATATTATTTCAGACTTTCTCAGATTTTTTTTTCTTTTTTACTGGATAATTTTATATCTCCAGGCCGCTAAAACCTACTTAAATTAGACAAAAAAGCACTTATTGACATGTGAAGCCAGGGTCTCTATTACAACTCTGGCAAACTTTATTGTGACTACTACTTTTATAAATCTTGAATGTCTAATACTTTTGGAAGTGGATTATTGTGGATATGTATATAGCTCAGCAGGAATGGGTGGGTTTGAGTCCAGCCCAGGGCCCGATGCTGCCTGTCTTTCCCTCACTTTCCCATTATATTTTTCCTCTTATAGGTTGGATCATGTTAACGTTGTTGCAGCCAGAGAGGTTCCTGAGGGAATGCAGAAAACAATGACCACCAATGACCTGCCACTGCTGGCAATGGAGTACTGTCAGGGAGGAGATCTGAGAAAGGTAAACATCTGTTTGTGAAAGTGTCTGCATATGTATGTAGTTTAGGATTACAGCCCGCTAAGTCAAAGTGCTGAATCATCATAAATAATAATTAAAAATAAAGCTGTAAATATGTGATTCAACTTTTTAACCACTTATAATGACTCTCTGAGCACCTTTTCCATTTATTTCATTTTACTGAGTTTAATATACTCACACATGAATGTGACTGTCTGATTTGGTTTTTGATCACCAATCAGGTGATTGTTTGCACTTCTTCTGTGGGTGAAATCTGGAGTGGGTTTTAATTTTTAGTGTGTAGCCTAAAGCGACAAGAATGAAAGAATCCCAAATTTCTGACTTAGAAACTTTTAAAAACGGGGCAAATTTCACCCGAGGACAACAGGAAGGTTAATGAAGACAGATTAACATTATTAATTGTAACGTTTCTGTGTTTGTGCTCTCCACAGTATCTAAACCTCTTGGATAACTGCTGTGGAATAAGGGAGGGCTCTGTTTTGATTCTGTTAAGTGACATTTGTGAGTATCCTACTCAATCATTGTGACTGTTGTAAGCATGTGTAAGTGAGAGTGATAGATTGATTGTGTGATTGAGTCAAATGGTAGCGTGATTAGTTTCCTGGAGTATAGAGGAAATGGTCCTGGTCACCAGTATTGTGATGTCATTAATGACCCTAAACCACTGACCTCTTAGTCACCATGGCGTCAGCGCACACTCACACAAAGGTCAACAATTAGACACTCACACTCGCAAACATAACATACAAATGCTCACATCCACAAGACATTGTATATTACACGCTCTATAAATAAGGTTGAGAGAGGACACATATGGTATGGATCACACATAGCTAGTGTGGAGAGGTGGTAAACTGGGGCTACATTTTGCTAACAGAGTTTCTCAGTTGGTGACGGATTGTTGATAACTGACGTACAGAAATGCGACCAACAGTCGTTCAAATGTGTTGATGAATGGTTAGAAACTTTTCCTAAATATAGAAAATTCACACTCGCATGTAATATATTTTGTCAGCGTCCACAATGTGCTATCAATTTAGGTTGTAGTCTTTCATTGGTTTCAATAGAGTAACTTAAATTAGTCATAACGGTTGTGTGCTATTGCCAGTAACAATCAAACTAATTCAAGTCAAGAAGGCCTATGTTTTGAGCTATTGTACAAACTGTAGTGAGGAAAGTAATGCGTAATTGAAGAGCTTTGGGGTGTCCTTTGTTATTGTGCCTTCCATGTTTTCACACACCTAATGCTCTAGGCTACGCCTAACAATTGGTGGCAGTAATGCAACAAGTTGTTATGCCAAACACCAACATAACAGAAAAGAAGAACACGCATCCCAACCATGTGAACGCTGCAGACGGAAAAACAATGTAATTACAGGGGGCGGTCCCTGATGTTCCCAGGTGGCATAAACTGACCAACAGAACACACTTGCACATCATGTGATGTCACTTGACGGTCAGGTCTGAAGAACATTTTTTAAAATCTTGAGGTTTGAAGTTAGAAAGAAGTGAGCTTACCAAACCTCTGTTGCCCACTCATCATCTCTGCTTGAGGCTAGCGGCTCAAGGCTACATTAGCCTCCACTAGCATAACACACCTGATTGTCCCACCAAACTGTCAGTGAACAAGTTGCATTGTGGGTAATGTAGGTGCCAGGTTTTGACAAGGAAGAAGAATGCATTAAATAAAAAAGACAATATCTTTGGTCTTGCTGCATCCATTTTGATTATTTTATTTTTAAACTGCCTGTCATGAGTCTGACAATGTTAAGTCTAAACTTTGCTTTGAATAAATCAGTTAAGGAAAATATTCCTGTATAACTATTGTGTCCTTCTTGAGAATCTTGCAGAATAAAACATATGTTTTCACTCGCCGCTCTCACTGTATTTAATTGTATTTGCTTTCTCGTTCCTTATCACTCTATGTATCAGCCAATGCACATATATCTGCCATGAGTGCTAATATTAGCCGATACATTTTTTTTAGTTAAACTCTAATCTACATGCAGCATTAACATCTTTCATATGAGAGAAAGCATTAATCTTCAGCAATATTATTTAACTGTAATAAAGTTTACAATGCATGCTATTCTAACTCTTCTATCCCTTCTTTTTCTTTTTTCTCCCTTCAGCATCAGCTCTAACCTACCTTCATAAGAAGAGGATCATCCACAGAGATCTGAAACCAGAAAACATTGTGCTGCAGCAGGGGGAGAAGAGAGTGAGTTAAAGACCCTGTGAACCATCTTGTTATGACAAATTCACCCAAACCACAACAAAGAGGTCATTTAAAGGCATTTTGTCTCTCTGTGGGTTATGTGGAATAATTGCAGGAGACTCATGTTTACCGTCACAAGCTGAGCACAACTTTGCTGCACTAAATATTTAATGTGGAAAACTCAATTCTTTAGCTGAACCTTGCAGTTACAAGGAATTTTTGGGATTGACTTGCTATAACCTTCATCTCTGAGCCTCCTTTTTATTTAGTGTGTTGTATCCACCAGCCTGCAGTGTGACACAGGAAAATGAACAGCAGTTATATAAATGAGGCCAGACATATTAAAAAGGTTATATTTTCATGTTTATACACATTGCTATGTTTATAGAAATGGAACCAAACAGACTTTATCTGCACCAAGTTTATAGTTTTGCATGAACACTTGTTTTTTTCTGGCATACTAGAGAAACAACATTCAGCATTCTTTCATTCAATTCAACATTGAATTCTGTGAATGTATTCTTGAATCACTCACGATTTAAAAGACAGTTTGACATTTTGGGAAACAAGCTTACTCGCTTTTTGCTGAAGAGTTTGATGAGAAGACACCACTGTCATATCTGTCTGTTAATACAGTTATAGGGTCAGCAGGCTTTAAGCTTAGCTTTGGAGGAAAGGACTAGAAACAGGGGGAACAGCTACTCTGCCTCTGTGGGACATTATTAACATTATTGTACACAAATGAAGGGAAGCGAACACCCATTACACAAACAGTAACAAGATCTGCCTACCGGTGCCTGTAAAGCTCACTAATTAACACGTTATAACCTGTTTGTTTAATTCCTACACAACCAGATACAAGAGAATAATTATAACAATATTTCCTAAAATGTCAGACTAATCCTAAATTATCCATTTGTAATTGTAGGATAACATTTTTGCTGATAACCATTTTTTTCTTTATTCTCTCCCCTAATCTTAGTTGATCCACAAGATTATAGATCTCGGCTACGCTAAAGAGTTGGACCAGAGCAGCCTTTGCACCTCATTTGTGGGAACGCTACAGTACTTGGTAAGTGATAAAAACACGGGTGGACACATTTTCCACATTTTTTGGACAGTAACAGCTGAACTTTCTCTTGAACTTTATCCTCCAGGCTCCAGAGCTCATTGAGAGACAGAAGTACACGGTCACTGTGGACTACTGGAGCTTCGGGACTTTGGTGTTTGAGTGTATCACAGGATTTCGCCCTTTCTTACCAACCTGGCAACCTGTTCCTTGGTAGTACCACCTTTCACCTTTGGAGATTTGTTCAAAATGTCACATTCATCATGAAGGAAGTGAAGTCATGTTTTCCGAAAGTAGTTAATCGATGATGCATGTTGAAATTTCCAACATTTCTCCCTTCTCAAATCTAATTTTTGTTTTTTTTGCTTTTGCACCTCTGTGGCAATAGTTTAGCTTTTGCAAAACATGCTTAACAATGATGTTTTTGAATGATAAGAAATAAAAGAAACATTATTGTTACTTGACTGGATTGTAACACACAGGGAATATATAAATAAATGGGAGTTGCTAAAGCAAAGAATTACAGGATATGTGAGTTCCAACGTCAATACCCCTTATTCCTCAGTAATATGATTAATCAAAGTAAGAAGAAAAATACTCTCCTGTTATTGCAGGTTCAGTTCCTGGCTTTGGGTTTTGAGGGTTTGACACTGCTTAAATCCGAGCAAGTTCTGGAGACCTACTAAAGAAATGAGCCCCTTTCCCTGTTTATATCTCCTATATTCCCTCCTTAGGGGACACACTACACTTATTTTTAATATTTTTCTAATTATTGATTTAAAAAAAAAAAAAATTATGACCTGTGTCTAAAGTATCCAATTTATCACACACACGTAAAACTCCATCAGCCCTCCTCTCATGGCCTCCTGCAGGCCTCCTCACGCATTCAAATAGACACACATAGACATACAAAACGACTTCAATCTCGTCAGCTGGCTTCTCTTGCGCCACATGTATACACACACACACATACACACCTGTGGCCACGGCTTCCGTGCTCCTTTGCTTTTTGCCTCTGTATGAGTGACCTTGATATTCGGGTATCAGTCCTGAGCACTTCAGAAGGAGATATGAACAGAGACACAAAAACACTTTCTCCTAAACTTTAGGAATTATGTAGCTTGTTATGTAAAGTTATACAAATTAAATATTTTTTTTTTTCTTTAACAGCATGTAACATGATGTGTTCACAGGTCAAAATTCCCGTAATTAAAATAAATGTATGCAAGGTATGCAACTCCAAGCCTTTTCTCTAATGTATTCCATCTGTATCCTTTTTAGGCACAACAAACTGAGGCTGAAGCAGGACGATGATATCGTTGTCTATGAGGACCTCTCGGGGGAAATCCACTTCTCTAAACATCTCCCTCAGCCTAACAACCTCAACACGTGATTATATCTGTGACAGACACACACACACACACACACAGAAAAATGCTAATGTAAGACTTTATTATCTCAGTCTAACATGTTGGCTGCCGTTCAACAGTCTTTTATTAGAGAGACTAGAGAGGTGGCTGCAGCTGATGTTAAAGTGGTCTCCTCAGGAGAGAGGCAAAGACCGTGATGCTACACCCATGGACTGCTTCTCCCAGCTGGAGCTTATACTGCAGCTCAAGGTTAATTCATTCATGTATTATTTCACTTTGTCTCATTTCCCCCTTATGTGGACGTTTTTTGTTGTTTTGTTGAACATTACTTAGATATCACTGGTCTGATGTCTGGCAGAACTTATAGAAAGGTTACAGCTCTGTTTCTGTTGTCAAGCTATCATTGTTTCAGTGTTGATGGAATTTGAAGGGATTGTGCACATTTTTTGATTTAGACCAACACATTTACTTGCTCTTTCTGCAATGTGCTCAGCACTTATTTTTTCCCCTCAGCTGGTTCATGTCCTGAACATGATTTCTGCTAAAATCCTGACGTACTCTGTCTCCGACGAAGAGACTGTGGCCGACCTGCAGCTGAGGATAGAGAAAGACACCAACATCCCTGCAGCCAATCAGGAGCTCCTGCTGGAGGCAGGGCTAGCCTTGGAGTCTCATGGACTGGCCATGCAGTGCGCCATAGATTACAAAGTAATATCTAAAATAAACACTGTGCACACCTTCACAGAAACGTCAATAGCACATTGTTAAAATGGACTGAGTCAAAGTATTATTCATATCTGCATCTGTAGGAGATAGATGGGCGAAGGACAGACTTGCCTCTGGTTTTCCTGTTTGATCGTTCCTCTTGCAGTTATGAACCTCAGTTTTCTCCTCGCACCCTTCCGGAAAACATCCGCTTTGTCCGTGAGTACACAACAATAAGATAACAACGTTTAAAAAAAAGTCTTCACATTTTCTGCCAAGCTTTTCTATGTTTATGTTTCCTTCTTCTTCTCTTTTGTTGACTGCAGTTGAATCTGCCTTAGTGGCTCAAATAAAGTCTGTGGTTTTATAACATTTTGTTTACAAAGATAATCTTCAGAAACTTATATGAACCACAAATGTTATTTTCTGCCTGAATTGAAAACCCTGTCTTTTTATAAGAATATACAAACTGTAACAAATAAAATTACAATAAGCACTCTTTACCTTTTGTGTGACTCTGTGTCTGTCTTTCTCTCTCATTCTTTGTTTTTGTCATAGAAACCGACCCTAAACGCCTTCTGACTTACAGCCCTCTAAGGAGGACTTGCGGCCAGGCGTGGCACACCATCCGCTCCCTGAAGGAAGACTGGCAAAGACTGCAGCAGGGGCAGAAAGCTGCCATGTAGGACATACACAAATACACACACAAAATCCCATGCAAAACATACACGTGCATTAACTCTTTGAAAAAACAAACACATTTATTTTTCCTCTTTCTTTCAGCATGAGCCTGCTGAGACACAACTCTTCACTGTCCAAACAGAAGAATGAGATGGTGTCCATGCACCAGAGACTCATGGCCAAGCTGGACTTCTTTACCACAAGCCTCCACATAGATATGGACAAATACCAGGAACAGACCACCACCGGGATCGGTACTATGTTACAAAAACACAGTGGTAGAGTTCACAGTACAGCTGCCAAAACTGCCTTTAATCTGTCCTGTAATCGTAATTGTTTATTGCTAGATTTTGTGGAACGTGCACTTGAATGGGAAGAACATTTTAGTTTGCCACCAACTAATGATAGTCTTTTTACATTGTCTAGCATCAGAGAAACTCCTGGGCGTATGGAGGGAGATGGAGCAGACTGCTGTCAGCTGTGGTCAGGTAGAATTGCATGTGTTTCTGTGTATGTGTGTAGAGTATTCAGTGGGCTTTTCAAAATACTAAAACCCACATGTGGGTGTTTAGGCCAAGGTGAGTGAACTGGAGGAGGAAATGATGCAGCTGCAGCCAGACATTGTGGATGTGCAGAGACAGCCGTGGAGGAGTGGAGAGGCCCTGGACACACTGTAAGTCAGAACCAAACTTCATTGTAAAAACAACTGCTTTGGGAGCTTTAACCCTGCTCTCTTCCCCTCTTTGTTCCTCAGTGAAGGAAAGGCCATGGAGCTGTTCCGCAAACTCAGAGAGAAACCCAGAGGTTTGGATAGCATGCGTGTGTTCACTTCTTACAAAACACTCGTTACAGTGTTTCCAAGTGAAAATAAACCTGGGTTTTCTTTTCCTTCCCTTGCTCAGATCAGAGGTGCCCAGGGGACAGCCAGGAGGTGGTGCGCCTGGTGGTTCAGGCTGTGCAGTTCTACGAGAAGAAGCTCAGAGACTTCTACACACACCTCAGGTACTCAAATTCTAATTCCCAGATCACATCACAGGGCTCATTTTGCAGTCTTCTACAGACCAAGCACACCTTTTGAAAAGTAACCGATATAATGTATTTTTTGTGGGGGAGACCAAGTGAGTCCTGAGCAGCTCTGCCATTGCACTGTGTAACTCTAATTTGGGAATTTGGGTATCTGTATAAAAATGAAGTAAGGGATTGCCAGAAATACTTCCATAATGTGACTGTAATGTGATGGCTAAGTGTAAGGTGACACATTGCAACACTTACTTAGCAGATATTTATAAGGAAATGTAGAGTCAATAAATTGAAATAAAATAAAATTATGCTAAATGCTCTGAGTACTTCTAGATCATAGAAGGGATCAAATAATCCATGGGAGGGGACAAACCTGTTCACAACTTCTTTACTTTTTGCGCCTCTGTATTGGACCACTATTTTTTTGTGGGTATGTGTTATGCAGTAAAACAGCAGTGTGTCGTCAGCGTGTGATGGAGCTGCTGCCAAAGGTGGAGGGTGTGGTCCAGAAGATGGCTGAGAGCGAACAGATCCTGATGAGTCTGCAGGAGAAACGACAGAGGGAGCTGTGGAACTTGCTCAAAGTCGCCTGTGTGAGGATACATGAACTTTTCACAGACACAGACACACACACACACACACACACACACACACACACACACACACTCTCTCTCTCTCTCACTCGGCCAGCTCTGCTTTCCCTTTAGGGGGATGTCTGTTGATTTCATATAATTGTATATCATGATATGAGTAGCCAAACATAATAATCATAGAATAGCATCAGGTATTTAAAAATTTTACTACATTCTCAAGCACCACTTCACTTTCAGTATGTTTATATCTGCTGCTACACTCATCAAGCATCATCTTGTCTTGTGCAGAGTAAAGTACGCAGCCCGGTGAGTGGGAGTCCTGATGGATTACGAACTCCCTCTTCAGTGCCGCCTCTACTGACCCCAAGACACAGCTTACAGCAGTTGTGAGTGCACTTACACACACACATAATGTACATACCACTCACTGCGGTTTAAAGGACATTTTCCATTCAATGTCACTTTCGTTGTTAAGGAATACAGAAAGTAAACTTGACACTTCACTAGTCCACACAGGTATTGGTAGAGTTGTAGACAAAAACACACATCTTGTATGTATAATGACAATCTCCTACAAACTTTTATTTTGTTTTCACGCACTCCCCACCATTCTCCATCATTACCAGAATCTTTCAGAGAGGCATAGTTACATTTCCTGTACATAGTCATAATGTTGATGATAGTTTATCCGTGTAACATCTGCATGAATCACTTTGGGTGTGTCTGCAGTGATGAGTCTCTTGTGGAGGAGAGCAGGACATTTGAGAGTCGACTCCAGAGTTTGCTGCATGACACAATCCAGGAATCAGAGAGCAGTATGGAGGTACATACATGGTCACACTTCCTTCGTCAGCGTTCACATTTGTTTTGTTGTGATGCCAAGCAGCTGTCTGGTGTAGTTTATGATCATTTGAATTGTTTTATGTGTGTTGACTAATAAGAAACACAACTCTTTGTTTTGCTCTAGGTGTTGAGGGAGTGGACCTGGCTGCAGGGAGGCCAGAATTTCTCCAGTGACCTCGCCTAGATTGTTGTGGTATTGTACTGCCTCTGTGTGGATAGCATGTCAAACTACACAAGGATGTGGTAATAGCTGGTCTTTTTAACAATATGAATGGAGTAATAGCTGCTGGTACATATTTGCTTAATGAGATTAAGGAGTAGGTAAACCTACTCTCAACTCCTGTCTGATGTAAAGAAAGAGGCTCTAAAGCAAATGTATCTTGAATTAGAATGAGATACATTTATTAAAGCAGGCTCTTATTCACCCATTTGTTATTTTAACAAAACATTAAATATTTTTTGGGCTAAAACTGCACTTCATAATGGAATGATCAACCATTTCATTGACACCATTAATTGAATCTGATGATCGTAACATACGAACCATTTAGAAAGTCCCAGTCTGACCATACCTACATACATTCCTGCAGTTTGACAGTATGAGAAGAGGTCTGCACGCATTACAAAGCCTCACACTGAAACTATCATAAAACAGCTGGCAGACATAGTAAGAGTACATTTTATCCTCAAATTTATGGGAGAAAGTGAAAGACAATTCATGAATGTAAATAATATTTTACCAAAATTGACAGACAGAAATAATTCCGGTTTGAAACTATACATTTTACTTACATTTATTTCACCATGTTTGGTGGATTTTTATCAGAAAACTACAGATTATATTTTAAGATTTATGCACATTCATTAAACGTTAAAGTTGTATTCTAAAGATATTCCTTGAAATGTGTTATGTAAATATGTATCCATTTATGTGTTTCTCGCTGGACCAATATTTTTTATCACAAATGTTATTTTAATCAGTCATTGAACAACATGGGTGCAGTTTATAATGTTAAAAAGACTATTATAAGTGTATGCTGAATGACATCCACTGCTAATAATATGGAGGGTGGACACACCAAAGATTAACACTTGTACAATATGGTGCGGTCCAGTATCCCTGCAATGATTACAAGTGTTGTGAAGCTTGTAATTCATGCTGAGAGGAGGTTGGGTTTGTGGCCATAATCAAAAACAAAACAAACATACCCTATTTCTCTCTTGGGTTGGTCAAATATGGTGATCAAAACAGATGGTTTATTGTCTAAACAATGATTTTGAAACATTCTTGTTTTGCTTAAACAATGCAAAATAGTCAAATTTATGGATTTTGGTAAACCTGTGAAAGCAGCTACAAAAACATTTTAATTCACTTTAGCTCTTATATTTAAATGAGTGTTTTCTGGAAGAATTCCCAACTATTGGACGTGGTCTTTACTTTGTATAGATCATACAAAGTGATGAGAGATGTTACATATTGTTGAGTATCTGTGATATCTTTGTATGTACGCCTTTTAAAGTCAGAATAACAATGTTTGACATTTCTATCTGAACTTTCAAAACAATTTTGAATACAGTATGTTACTGTATTGTACATTGCTTGATTTCCATTTCAATAATTCCAACCAAAAAAATAAAGATCATCAAGATCATAGTGTTTAACATTCTTTATTCCATTAATTCAATAAAATCAGTTTGAGGTCCTAACTGTTGACTAGGTATCCTATACAAAGCACAGCACAGATGAAGTGGTAAAGGTGGAACAGGTACAGGACACAAAATGAGACAAGACAAAGAGGTGACACAGAGTCTCAAATTACCGTCAGCCCTTTTACCAAACAGGACCTGAAAAAGACATTTAGGCAACTGAAGGTTCACGGTAAAACTGTGTTACTGAGGTCTATTGGTGAAATCAAAGTCCACTCACTCTGAGAAGGATCAGCCACTCTGTCTTTTTTTCTGCTTAATTCTCTCCAGCTTTTATTGCATCT
The DNA here is from genome assembly GCA_013375575.1 of Percina caprodes. Classification (NCBI taxonomy): domain Eukaryota; kingdom Metazoa; phylum Chordata; class Actinopteri; order Perciformes; family Percidae; genus Percina; species Percina caprodes. The sequence goes on along the minus strand of JABXJD010000018.1, from coordinate 203,256 downwards.
GTTTACAGTCACTGTACTTGTCAATGTGACAATGAAAAGTCAAAAAACCTCCTCCTAGCCTTGAAAACACAAAATACCAAAACAACCATCCTCTATTAATCCTAATGTCTAAAACCCAGAGTATATCTGAAAAAAAAACAAGCTGACCAGACAGTCAAAAAAAGAATGTGCTTCAAATCTTTTTTCAAAACAGATTGTTTAAGACACAAATGCTCTGTTGGAAGTGCACTTTGTCTGGTCAAACTGGTCATAAGCAGCTCATTTTTTGGAGAACATGCATGAATTGCCTGTTGACAAGTCTGCTGTATTCTGATAATATCTGATCAAATATCAGAATAATATTCTGGGAGTTGTAAATAATGTAAAAATAAATAAATAAAAGTAACCAACACAAGAACATCTTGACTCTTTTAAAACTGCAGTGTCGGAGGTCTTGGAGGCTGCTCTGGGTTTCAGGGATAAGGCCAATGAATGTGTATCTGTGTGCATATGTGTGTAGGACTCAGAGGGAAGATGTGTTTACTTGTCGCTGGGTCGACCTTAACTGTTTTTATATTTGGGCTCTTTATTCTTCTCTTGGGTTGCTCTTCTCTCTTCTTGTCTGTCCTTCTGCTGAATCTTTACGCTTCCAGCTCGAAACCCAAGCCGACTTTGTGTCCACCGCCGTTCATGTTCTTCCCGTCAATCAGCCCTGAGAGGGTGAGCTTCACTCCTGCAGGGAAGAGGGTAAGGTTATTTAGCCATGCATATGGACTTTAGATTGTTGTTATAGAAAAGAGTAAAAAAAGTCAGCTAACCTGGCCTGAGGGTTTGTGTGTATCCAACTCCAACAAGGCAGGCGTTGTTAACTTTGGTCTGTGAGAAGAAACAAAACAACATGGACTGTTATGAGATAATCATGACCACAGCATTAAGAAAGTGAAAAGATGGGATCTGGGATGCAGTTACATAATATATCATACATATGGATACATCAGCCTAAGGTCAACAACTGAGAAAATTATGGCTTAAAAAAGTACCTCAGTTAAACAGATGAGTATGTTTAGGAATGTTTTTTTTTTTGTTATTTTTTTTTTTTTATTGGCTCTAGGGATAGCAATGTTAAACCTGTTGATCCATCAGCCCACCACTTAGGTGCAGAGTCTGCAGACTGAACTATCTCGACAACTACTAGATGGATGGACACACAACTGTCTCCAAAGAATGAAATCTGCTGACTTTGTGGATCCTCTGACTTTTCCTTTAGAGCCAAGAGCAGGCATGTTTGGGTTTTAGTGAGATATCTTGACACCTGTTTTCATAATACTTGGTACAAACATTCATGTCCCCCTCAGGATGAATTGTAATGACTTTGGTGAGACCCTGTGTTTCCATTCATGGGAATTATCAGGTAAAAATGTCACTCAAATACTTTAATTACCAAATACCTGCAAAGCCAACCTCAGCTGTTTTTTGTGTTTATTGTCAGTTAGAAAATGTTAACATGCTAACACACTAAACTAAAATGGTAAACAGTAAACAAATATACCTGCTTAACATCAGCATGTTAACATTGTCATTGTGTGCATTAAGCTCAAAGCATAAGTCTCACAGAGATGCTAGCGTGGCTGTCGACTCTTCGTCTTGTGAAATCTATTTCTAGGATTTTTTCCCTGCTTTCTCCCAAATTGGAATATTATTCTTTATGCACTGTGGCCATTGCCACTGCTAACCCTAGTGATAAGAGTTTTATCATTTTAAATGTGTTTATAATGTTTTGAAGTCAGTTCTTACAGACAGGGAGGCATCCTTATCCAGCTGGTATTTGGCTCCAATTCCAAAGCTTGTGTTGTTGCTGCCAGCTGTCCAGGCCAGGTGGACCGCCGTCTCTAAGTTGCTGTTCACCTTTTGGTAAATGGAGCCACCGAACTCTGTGCCGTCATTACTGAAATACAAACAACATATAATAATGGTCTGAACTTCATGTTCTGATGTCTTGTTGCTGCCCATATCTAATGTATCCCTTCCACTTCCTGCCTCTCTTTACTGTGATATAGTGACTCACACGTTAGTGTGAAGCTGGAAGTCACCGGCCTTGTATCCAAGGGCGAAGTTGTTCTGGGTCAGTTTAGATTTGGCTGTGTCAAAAGCCAACTGGTAGCCCGCCAGCCAGCCCTCATAGCCCAGCACAGCAGCTCCGTGGACAGTGGGACCAGACATGTCAAAGTCCAGATCACAGCCAACATTTACAAAGTCACATTTGTAGCCAGACTTCAGTTTGGCACTCTTCTTGCTACAGAAAAAATAACAAGGAAAGAAAAGGGGAGTAAGATAGTGGTAATATATTTGTACTGTACATCTGTATTGATTGACTTATTTTTATATATATATATATATATATATATATATATATATATATATATATGTGTGTGTGATTGTTCTTACCCAGTGCTAGGCACAAATGACGCATCCAAACCGAGCTTCAGGCCTTTAGCCAGCTACAGTAAGATAAACAGACAAACCATGAGCTGCTGAAAGTGATGTCTGAACATTTTAATAGGCTAGTAAAGTAAAATCCTGTCATATATTCTTTAAGTACTTAAAAAGACTAATATCTTTGTTTGTTTGACTCCACCTGGTCCTCCATGGTGATTTCTGTGGTGAGAGTGTTGTCTGTGTTCCATTTCTGGTTGAAGTTGAGGCCCAGCTCATTCAATTTGTACTTGGTCTCCAGGTGGCCTCCTGACTTTCCTGTGTCAGTGTTGTTGGAGCCGGAGGTGGAAAACTCCTGAAGGACAAAGAGGGATGAAATGATGGTGGCAAGGAAAGCAGAATGGCACACTGCCATGTTACCAGATCTTAAAGCTATAGTGTGTAGTTTGTGCTGCCCCCATGAGGAATGAATGACAACAAAACTGTCCGTGCGTCCACATGATACAAGCCTTCCGTGACAAGGTAGTCTTCCTTAGCTTTGTAGCAACTCATTTGGCAATGGACTGAATTTAATGGACTTTAATATCAAAAAGGTTTAACTACAGAAACTAGGGGCAAGGGAGAGAGAAAGGATACAAGAAAAAAGAAGGAAGAAACAAAGTTGAAGGGAAACAAGTATTGCTTCTCTGCTTGTTTCTGCTCTATAGCCGGTTATTTAAAAGAAAAACAACTCATTTTAAGATGGAGAAATGAGTTGGGAAATATAGGCAGGTCTGTGAGGAAGACGTTTGTTGTGAGTGTATTTGAGGATTAGTGCTGTTACGGCTGCGGCATTTGGGGTAAGGTTGTCACTTAGATGACCTAAGGCTCCAAAGAAACACTTAGTAGAAAGCCTGCATGCACGGTCTGTACACAAACATAACTGGTATCACTGGCTTACCCTGTAGTGCACCTGTTTAATCATTACGTATGCACACACACTCTCTTACCATCTGACAGGAGCATCCAAGGAAGAAGCAGAAAAAGGAGATAAGAGAAAGTTAGAGAGAACCACACAGAGTTTACATGCTCACTGGGAAAATGAAAAGCAGCAAGACAGAAAGCAGAAACCTGTGAGTTTAGACACGGAGGGAATACATTAACAACGTTGATTTTAGTGAGGTTTGAGTTTTGTGTCAGGTGGAAAACTGTATCCAAGTGATCATTATGGTTTTACCATGGCAACAGGTGTATAGCAACACAGACACACAACATGTCTGGAGTACTGAAAACTTTGAAATGGATCAACCTTTTCCCATTAGATGAAATGTGCTTGAGTGAAAAGAGTAAGGTGTTAACTTGTCAGGCAGACAATCTTAATCTGCTGACTGTGTAGCTTAAACTAAGTACATGTCAGGTAGCAAACACACTCTAACATGAAGTGCTGCAAGGCAATCAGCCATTTGGTGCTGAGAGAGAGAAGCCTAAACACGTCAGAATTACAAAGACATCAGTAGTACTTACAACACCACTCTGGGACTTGGTCTTAACATCCAGCTTTAGAATTCCATATCCTGGGGAAAAAACGAAAGGTTGGAAAAATAACTTTGTACTGCACAGCACGCCTCTGAAACAGCTGCAGAAAATAAACAGTGTGCATTCAAATTGACACAGGGCAACAAAAAAAAGTCTATCCTATTTCAATAACGCTTCATCCAAAACTGTTTAACTAAACAACATCATATCAACAGTGTATGTATACATTAAGATAATTTGTTGAGTTACCAAAGCCCTTGTTGAAGATGTCTTTGGCAGATTTCCCCAAGTCTGAGTATGAAGGAGGGACAGCCATTGTGCCTGAGGAAACAGACATGCACATTATAATAAAAGGCACATTCACTCTTTATTGCATAAATCCATCTTAATGCATAGTTAAAGGGATACTCCAGCAATTGAATGTGCTTCAATAAAGTTGGTGGCCTTAGCATGTAGCATTGTAATTTCTCTTGCAGGGTTAATAAAGTTGAAATTATTATTATCATGGGCCACACTCAATGGTGACTTTCATTCTCAACCTAGTACACACCCACATCTTACATACTCCTCCAGTTTGTAAGACATTACTCCTTAACTTTATCTGTGAAATCGGTGGAATACCCTTTAAATCAAAATTCTACAACAAATGCTACAACAACTACGAGCTGAATACCTCTTGCAAATGCATGGTGCTCTGCACCTTTGAGGAAAATAAGCAATGCAACTCAGAGAGCACTTCTGAAAGCATAAATACATGTAAAGTGCTGTATTTGCTCACGCACAAAGCATCACAGATAGCGTTTTCTAGCAAATATTTACTGGCAAACAATCATCAGTATACAGGGAGACCCTCACCATCTGGAGGGGGCCTGTCTAGGTGAAATCCAGCTTCTCTCCCACCTCTCCATCTTCCATGTAAACCCTATTGATTGCATGGCAGCAGTCCATTAGCAAGCAGCAGATGTTAAACTAATGTGACTGATTATCTGGGAGGAAGAGACCCGAAATGTACAGGAGCAAATGTTTTACTAGATCACACAGCCATCCAACAGACATTTGTCTGCAAGACTAACTACTGTCTTTCAACACATCCCCATTATATGGGATAATATGCTATGCTTGTGAAAGAAAAGATTTAATAAATATGATGTGTAAAGAAACACTATGCAAGCCAATGCAGTAGAGCTAACTTAAGCAGTAGCAGGTTTGTAAGTCAGCAACTCCGAGTCCTGCACACCACTGCACTGCACCGGGCTCCAGACAGTCATCAGGGTCCCCTGGCTCCCTGGTGTGTGCACTAGAGCTCGACCGATAAAGGATTTTTAAGACCGATACAAATATTGGGTTATTTAAAAATCCGATATATCGGCCGATATTTTTTTTAAAAATCCAGAAATAGATTTCCCTAACATTAGTTATTTGTAGTTATTTATGAGTTATCACTAAAATAATGATAAGAATTTGTTTTATTGTCACAACAAAACAGAGGAACATCAAAATATATTAATGTTCAGATAAATAAAATGTATAAAAATAAATATAAAGATATGAAACTTAAAGTCCTATGAACAAAAAAAAAAATCAGTGTTGCCAAGAGGCACATTGTAGAGCGTCCTCTGGTGGATAAACTATGCAGCGCCAACACTCATAACACGGTTGACGGTTTTTTTTTTTAAATATTAATTTATTAGGAATAATTTATTTGTCATTTAAATGATTCTGGTGAATGAATTTTTTTTTTTCTTTTATCGGCCATTATAAATGCTGATACCGATAGTTCGGGAAATGCCTAATATCGACCGATAGTATCGGCCCGCCGATATATCGGTCAGGCTCTAGTGTCCACAAGACATTTTTGACAAGTAGACTTTGCAGAAGCATTTAGAATATCCTGCACACACTAATTAACTACAGCTGGTTTAATGTTTTACTAGTGACCCACCCTTTCTGTGCTTTTGTCCTGCTGCTCCCTTCACTATTTATCTCCCCACATCTTTTCTTCAGAAGATGGAGACTTTGCTTTGGATAATGCGCCCTCTAGAAGCTAATGAATCAATGATTGAGCCTGTGCAGAAAAATCTAAATGCTGTCACTGCAATCAAACATAGTAGAACTGACAAAGGATAAAAGATGAAAATGTAACAAATAAGCAAGTCTGACCTCACAAAATGAATGTAACTGCAGCCAATGTTCAATCCAAGGATTTAAAAAAAAAAAAACATACACACACCCCCAACTCACCATGTCCCTTAGGTGCGTGGTGCTGACATGTCACACAGTTGCCTTTGTTGTCTGCCTTATCCCCTTTTCCTGTTTTGTCCTGCTGCACCTCACAGCCCACTCCTTTCTCTGCCATGTCTCTTCAGAGGAGGGAAGTGCAAGGAGGGACAATAGAAACATTTGGCAAGTAGTGTGGCGCTGTTTTGACCGCAACGGTGCACAATATGTGGATATGTCTGCAGCTGCTGTGAATATTAGCATGCTTCTTTAGCATTCAGTCAGGGCTCAGAGGTCCCCTTTCTATGCAGCTAACTGTCCAACTATTGCATAACATTTAACTATATGGGCACAGGCTAGCAGATTATGAACAAATGTACTTTGTGCACAGGATGTGAACATGATAAGGTATGTATAGCCTCTGTATGGCATTAATTTTTATCAGACAAAGAATACCGATTAGCTGCATGAAAGGAACAAAACGATGATCTGGTGAAATATGCCGCTTACAAGGGCACAGAAAACACAGCACATCATACAAGTAAGCGTCTGTCCACAGGTATTACATCAACAGCATGTTAAAGCAGCTGTGATGCAACTTGGTTTCACAGTGTCCTTCACCTCTCACATGTCACCAATAGGCAAGATAAGCAGAGTCCTAAATGTACAGTAATCTCAGTAATCTCTCCAAATGTGTCTTTTCCACATTCAGAGGTGGTCAAGTCCTCTAAGCCGTGGCAAACTTGTTTCAAATCATAAATATTTCTTCATATAGGGGTTCCTGTTATGATTAAAATATGGAATAACAATGTTGAATATCGCAATAACAAAACATTAACGTGTACTCATAGTGTACTCAAGTGTACTCATAGCATGCTTCTATGCCGCTTTCAGTATTCTGCTAAAATACAACAAATTGCTTATTGTGTAAAAAAGCAAAACTGAACAGAAATTATTTCCATTTTTCTTTTTTTTTTTTAAATACTTTTTGGCGATATACAGTATCAAAACTCTGTATAATGCAAAAGGCACCATTAAAAAAGGCACCATTAAAAAAGTTACAATTTAATATACTCTCTTTCAATTAACTCAAAAAATCCCTTGGGCGCAGTAGAAATAAACACGTCTACAAATTATCACATTTTAACTTAAGCTTGTTAACAAAAAGTTGCTTATTTACACATTCAGCAGTAACCATTAGTCACCTTTTTTCCCAATGAAATAAGCCCCACCCATTACAAACCAGACCAACAAACAAAGACCAGAATTACAGAAATCTCCAACATGAAATAACTAAATCTGATGAAACTTTGTGGTCTTGTAGGACCCCTTCACTTGTAGTAAGAAACTGATTAAGAACATTTTTCAGGGCCTTTGACATCTCCATCTTTCTCACACACAGACCTTGGACCATAAATCACAGTATGTGTAATGAATCCTGTCCGTCTCTGCTGTCTCAGCGTTGCTCTTCATTTCTGAAACGGTAAGCAAATGTGTGCCAGCTGACCTGCCTTTTGCTGACCATGTGTAAGTCCTGGACTGTCTTTGTCATTTCACCCAACAAACTCTGCAACCACTCACCTCCTCCCCTACGCAGTCCATTTTTTACCCTGTCACTTCTGGCCATCATCCATCAGTCTCAACACGCAGCTCTAAATTTAGCCCAGGTGAACCTAACACTACAACACATGTGACTAGGGTTTCAGCATGTGTCCTCCAGGTTCAGCCTATTAAAGTCTCTACGGAAACAGATTCATTTGTGTCCATGCTCCACACTGTATTTATATACAAACACACTCCAGCTACTTTCATACAGTGCAACAAAATGAAAACCTTGACTGAGCTCAAAAGGTCAAAATGACACCCATAAACAACAGTGGTATTGGAGGGGAAACTGCTTCCACACAACAAGATGATGACAACAAGAATGTCAACAAACATGGACAATATCTTTAAAACAGGACAAAGACTATTTTTATGTTGGTCTAACATGGATAACGCTGTTTTATGTGCTTGTAGTAATTTAGTCTTGAGAGATTGTTTTGTACAGAAAAAGCAGTTTGATTGTGACACACATACCATTTTGTGGCATATTTAAACCTCATTTATTAGACACCTGCTCTTAAAAATCAGGAACAGCTGTTAATGCGTTATATATGCACAGCAAAATTAGTGTGAATTGCCAATTTGTTGGTTAGAATTATTACCAGTTGACTGATTGGAGAGCTGTTTGTCTTCTCACAGAGCACTAGTGTGTTACATCAACTCTGATTGATATAAACAGATGGTTACTCTTGATTCCGACTACCTATGATTATATCATTATTGAGAAATCTATTGAAAAGTATAATGTGAAACAGCAAACTGATGTGTCAATTAATGTGGCAAACCTAAGCGTTCAATTTGTGTTGACGGGAGAAAAAATACTTCTTATATTTGTAAAGGTGATGCCAGTGAGTTGGATGTTTTATTTAATGTAAATTGGTTACTGGTTAAGTCTTAATATTTAAAGACACACCATTTTAGCAATAGTTTTGACATGTATTCAACTGTTTAGCAGTTTAATATGAAAAACCCAGCTAATTTACCCCCCTCCACCCCTGCTATTGAGCAGATACTGAACAAAAAACTATAAACAGGCAGTTACCCAACACTGGCCAACTTTTCAGATAAGGTTAAACCAAAGCAAGTGTGTGTGGCATTAATAGTAGGAATGTGTGGGTGTGAGATAAGGTCAAGTGCAGTCATGTTACACTAAGACAATTTATAGCTTGAATGTAAAGAGCATTAGGTAGTGACGAATGTGTTCTGTAGTGTGATGTGTTCAGCATCCAGGGGTTTTAATGTGTTTAATGACAACAGTTAAAACTGATGTGTGAAAGCACCTGTTTACCAGTGTGATTGGGTCTTGTAATAAGGGCAGGGCAATATATCAATATTAATAAATGAGGCTAGATATCATCTTAAATGTTGGATATGGTAATATTGCAATATGACATGTGTTGTCTTTTCCTGGTTTTAAGGCTGCATTACAGTAAAGTGATGCAATTTTCTAAACTTACCAGATTGTTGTACTAGCTGTTCTATTATTTACCTTTATCCACTTAGTCATTATATCCACATTACTGATGATTGTATCAAAAATGTCATTTTGTAAATATTTAGTGAAAGCACCAATTGTCAACCCTACGATATTGCCACAGCACCGATATCGATGTATTCAGTCAAAAATATCATGATGTTAGATTTCCTCCATATCGCCCAGCTCTACTTGTATGTAATGATCACTGCAGCATCCTGTAGCCTATACTTAATAATTAGTGTTGTTCAGCTCTAAGACAAATCTGCACAGCTCGGATTTCAGAACTTTGGTGTGTGACGCTCCAAAAAAGCTGATGAATTTCGACATTGTTTCCGAATAGTGTTAAACTCTCAATGATTCCTCCAAGTCGACCCTGATGTTAATTTTAACTAATAAATAACGTGTCGTTCACTACTCTGTCGAATAAGTGATTACATAGACAGGAGCGTGCGTGGCTGTTGCCAAAAGATAACGTCCCTTGTCATGTTATTGATCATGGACCTTGTGCTTCTAGACAAACAGTCAGATAAGACGTTTTAGCAAGATTTATGGCATCACGTCGCCCTGTCCATAAGTGGACGAGTAGGCTATTTTAATTTGCCAGATGTGTCCACGTCTGGTTTCCATTGTTCGTGCGTCCATAAGATGTCTGTTATCTGCCGGAGGGGGTACCAGCCCTGCAACAGCTAACTTTTCAAAACATTTTTTTTTCAGCTGTCTAACTTTTGATGGTAAAATGCTACTTTATAACATTTACAGAGACATGACACCCCCCTCCCCCCGTGTCCCGTCATCATCATTTTGAGAATACATTTAAGTAAGTAAAACTCCCTTTGTGGGAATTAGTTTCAGGTGGTTTACAGATTACACTAATGGCAAATACAGGCCTGAACTGGCATTAAAACCCTGGCACACCCGCTGCTGCTGCTGCTGCTGCTGCTGCTACACCCTTATGTGTGACTCACATCTGACTGACATTCAAGTGATAATTGTCAACAGCTAATTCGTCATGCGGATAAAACAACATGAGACAATACGTTTTGTAAAATAATAATTCGCTAATGTGAGGTATTTCTTACCTTTGTTTATGGGGCGGTGAGTGCAGAGTTTAACGACGCTGTTCGGTGCAGCGGGGCACAGTGAAGGAGAAAGCAGAGACAAACACACTGGGCAGGCGCGAGTCAGACCTCCGGCCGAGGGCGGGGCCGTTGTGCAATTGACATTGGAGCAAAAAAAAACTTATCAAAGAGAACACTGTTCTTAAATGTTATCATATAAGATATACATCTGGTTCACATTGTGAACACTGAAAATCTTTGGTGCCCAGGAGGTGTTTAATTTGCGCTCGACCGATTTGTCCGATAATACCCTTCAATACTCTATAATGTCAATGACAAAAAGGTTTATACTTTTATAATGGTAGAATATTCATATAGGTCTGTATGTAAAATTATTATGTTAGGCCTATTATGCCTGATGATGCATTTTTTTTACATCAACAATCTACTTTTCATCTACTTTTTTCCACAGATTGACACTAAAAATTAAACTTGTTTAGAAAGTAAAACTCTTTCGAATTTTGGTCATTCAAGTTGCAGTAACACAAAAATATGAATATGTTTACAATGCCTGAATTTTATAGGCCTATACAGCCACTGCCCAGTGTGAAACAAATGTGTAAACACCATAGACTGTAAAATAAGGGTTAGGGGGTTAGATTAGGTTAATATCATAGAGGGAATATTATTAATATTAACAGTCTATGGTTAATATACAGTCATTGGTAAATACTTGTTGTTTTGGTGTAATAAGACTCTTAAACCACTCGGGGGCAATAACCTCTAGCTAACATCCCTCGTGAACACTGGGTGTTAATTGCCCTAATGAGAAACCTGTCAGGCAGGACTCAATCTGAGAATGAGTACCTCTCTAGCATGTTCCAGCAATCACATTTCTTTTTAGATAGTTATGTCATATTTTAATTAAGGGTCGGAATAGTTAACATTAGAGCTATAGTTTGGGTTTGGGTATGGCAGTCGAATTTAATTAAAAGGTTAGCATAGATATAGGGCACAGGCACCAGAGGGATCAGAATAGAAATACACCTGCTATAACCTAGACCTCAAACCTACAGGTGAGCATTTAAACACCGGCTTGTCAACTGGCTAACTACAAATCTTGCGGCGTGAGATACGTCATGGCTAGTCTACAAAATTTGTTACTGACACAAAATAGTTGGCAGTAACACACTAATTGTAGGCTGTTGTTATGAATCCGCCGTTGTGTCCGTGTCTTATTTTTTGATAAATTAATAATTGCTTATCAGTTAAATTGATTTGGTAAAATGAAATTGTTTTGTTAGAAGTCGGAGATTGTTGTTTTGGACTTTAGGGGAACTCTCTTCTGTCAAATCTAGTTCTGTGTGCGGCCCCGTTGCCATGGTGAAGAATACTGGGACGTGTTGACACCTTAGCGTCATCAGCCAGCGTGAACAAAATCCTCAACTGATAAACAAGTCGAGAGCTAGCTAGCTAGCTAATAAAGGTAAACACCTTTTCTTGATTACTTTATGCAACCGTCCGGAGTAGTGCAACGTAACCGGTTAAAGTTGTTTGGTCGACGTAAACAATTGCAAATAATTTCGGGTCAAGGAACACTTGTTGATTAACGCTAACTAGCTAGCTAACTTTACAAAATACTAGCGTTAGCTAGCTAGCTAATTATGTTAACAGTATTTATAGCTGGACGGCGTTAGGTAACAACGTTAGCAAGCAATGCAACGCTGGACGAACAAGGATTTTCATAGCATCTCAAGAACGACTGATTGATTTATCTATTAATTCATTATAGCTGTCCTGCAGCTACCACACAACGTTAGTGACTGAACATAAACTGCACTTCTGCATAATCTTATTCATTCATTCGGTGTGATTTAAACCCTCAAGGATATATATTATTAGAAAAGTGCAGTTATTTTCTATCTTGCTTGTCATTAAGTTCTTCTTTCTTCTCCTTCTTTTGTACAATTTACAGCTTCAGATGTGTGAGGGACCTTCATCAATATCTGGGCCAATCCCCCCAGATCCTTCTCTGTTTCCTCAGTACTACACACGGCCTGCTTCGGGTTAGATGCAGTCTCTTGACATCCATGAGTGCCCCAAATCTTGTATTCATGTGTGTGAACTCATTAGTTTATTAACAAAACATTAGCCTTAAGTTACCTCGTTTGGTTTTTCTTTTTTTTTCTACAGCACGTGGCCGTTTAGAGGGAAACCATGATGGGACTATGGCCCTGCTCTCAGGGCCGCTCGCTCCAGATCCTGTGTTGCACCCTGGCTGCTACAGTGCTCGTACCCCCTCACATCGTCCCCGTATCAGTCTTAATGCCACCCATATTCTGGAACGAGGACAGAGAGGGGTAGTGGGAGAACTACTCAAACTAGAAGGTGTCTCTATCACCCCTGTTCCCAAACAGAGTAAGTGCAAAACATTTTTCAGGTTTGTAAATTTGTGCAGTATAAAAAAAAGCGGGTCTGTTTTCTTTTAAAGGATAGTATCAGCGTATCTTCCTATTTCTTGTTTTCCATTTTTTAATTGTCATAGCAACTAAGAGAAACCAAATTAAAAATGTTATTGAGACAACTTTCGCAATTCTTGACCCTCAGAACAGCGGGTACATGACTTCGGTAAAGAGAATGTGCGTCGGCTCAGGGAGATCCAGAGACGCTGCAAAGAGCATGAGGCTGAGAGAGCACAGTCTCGTCCGGTTCCAGTCAAAGCTCTTTGGACCTCCTCCAAATATCACAACGTCCCATCCAGGGTGATGGTCCAGCTACAGGTAAGGAGCATGTTTGCAAAAGATGCAAGTCCTTGAGTTATAATGACTTCCTCTGGTTCACTTTTAATCCAGTCTCTTTAATGCAGGTTTCTAGTCCTACTACTAAACCACAGTGTCAAACATTTCTGAAGGCCCACTCTACTGCCCCACCAAGACCACGCTCCAAAACCTCTCCTGTAGCTTTGCAACGCCCGGCCTCCTGCAACTCCATACAGGACCAGAACTTGCAAGTGAGAATTGCCAATAAAGGTGTACTTATTTATACACACATGATTAGACAATAAGAGGTATAGTATATTGATTATACTGTATATATTGGCAACTCTTGTAATTTGCTCTAAAAGTATTTATCAAACAAATAACATGAATGTGCATTTTGCTCACTTTGATGTGTATCTTCATTATTCTCTTTTTTGTTTTAATTCCATACATTGTTGTATGTGGATACAGTTGCAGGTGCAAGGCCAGACAATAGACTTCATAAAACATAATGCCCGGTCTGCAGGAAAAACTGTGCTGCGTCGGTCCCAGTCACTGACAAACCTTAGAGATAAGCCTGTCCCCAGTGCAGTCAAGGGACAGGTGCCTCAGTAGTGAGTATTCTTATGTCATATCGTACATCCTTACATTACAATCAAATTTCATTATCTACTCAAAAGTTTGATAAATATTTTCTTTATGGAAAATTAAATGGTTTGTTCAAAAGTTTTCATATAATATGACCCATTACCAAAAATAACCAGAAATTGAAAATAAAAATATTATTTACAGGAATATTATAAAAAAATATGTATGATATGTCTGTTCTAAAAATGAAGATCTGAACAGCTTCTATTCTTCTATTTTATAAATAAATGTATTTTTATGGAAATAAAAATAGCTTCCATGTAATTTGACCCAGTAATATGACCCAGTGACTCAAAATCACTAATCAGTATTACTACTACGCAGTTCAAACACAGGACACACCTCTTCATATCAGATTTTAGTGATTCTTCTTCTATTTTATTAAAGTCACATGACTCTTGACACAATTATAATGCTGCTGCTGTCATTTCTATTCTCCCTCTTATTGACACATGAATGCCCACTCAGTCTTGAGGAAAGGAAGGAGCAGTGGCAAAAAGAGGAGGAGGAGAGGAGGAGGAACGCACCTGATCCTACAGCCCCAGCTGGTCACACCCTGATGCCTGAGAGTGAGAGACAGGAGACACTGAAGTCCCTCAAAGAAAGTATGTCTCTGTTGCTCTTTATCTCTGCCCTTACATTACATTAAGGTACTACATGTATAATAAATATCTGCTTCTCTAATTTTGTTTTTTGTTTCCTCAGCCCATCGCTCACTGGTGACTGAGCTGCTGTCTCTCCCTCTCAAAGCTGACAATCTGAGTGTTCGTTCACGTCGGGCTCATCTTGATTGTAGGCTTTCTGAAATCGAGGAGGCCATTAAAATATTCTCTAGGGACAAAGTTTATGTAAAAATAGATTCCTAACACATGTGGAGGATGAGGAGGAAAGAGAAAGAAGAGATGTTCCTGTAAATTCACTGCTTTATCGAGATTAATTTTCATTTTGTAGTTGCATAATGTAACAAAATACAGAACCTTGTACAATAGATGATCATTTTATTGTGGGGAAAGTGTTTCCTTTTATCAAATTTAAAATTATATTTTATAAACAGTGATTATTACATAAGACCAACCATTGAGGTTACTCATAATCAGTTAAAAAAAGAACAATATAACATGCTACTAAATAATATGCAGTTTTCTCTTGGAAGAAAACTAAACAATGTGTTTTGTCTTTGAATAAAATTGTCTGTTTTGTAATAATGAATACATGTGTTATGCCATTGTATGTCTAAAATTTAAAAATTAGTTTAAATTCTTGGGTAAACCGTACAATAACAGCGTGGACAAAGTCAATATGTTCCAGAGTGCTGAAGAAGTCATTTTATTTGAACATTGCTAGCTACTACTACTTGACGAAAGCGGACGTCACAACTCTGTATGTGTGACGTGTGACACACACCCCACCCCTCTACCTCCTTCGGTCATTGTTCAGCTTGAGCTAGCTAATGTGCTAGTTAGAGGCTAGCCTAACCTACAGACAGGTTTTAACTTTTCATGCATACATACAAGGCCGTTTAAGTTTCAAACGGACATTTGAGAACTTACCAAAGCAACAATGAGCAAGAGGAAAGCGCCACAGGAATCCCTAAATGAGGGCATAACAGACTTTCTTGTCGGTACGCGAAGGATCTTAGCTAACAATAGCTAGCGTGACACCTGGGTTCTGTGTTTAAGTAAAAGCAACCAAATAACTTTGCATAACGTTACGTAGTATATATTTGTAAAACAAATATGCTAAATTATGTTATTTATGTCTTGCGTTTGTTATCTGGTTTGCTTGCAGCTAAAATCTGAGTTTCTCTGCGCTGATAGTCACCTTGTGTTCATTTAAATGTCTTCAGCCGAACTGGCAGTTCTTAAAATAGTGGCTCTAAACTGCAGGGGTATGAGGTAAATATAAAGCCATTACTTCTGTTTCCAGAGCTGGCCAATTACGAGAAAAACGTCAACAGGGCAATACACAAGTACAATGCTTACAGGTAAGCGCTCAAGCCTCAGCAGTGAGGTGTGCTTTTATTATTGTCTGGGTAACTGTTTCAAAACTGTTTACACCTCTGTTTATTATGTATAACTTCTGGTTATGCACATATAATTACTACATTCCGATTGCATTCTCTTTACATTCAGTTTTCTTTATTTGCAATACGGTCTACACAAATAATAATACTTAATTTATAGAAGATTTTGCTTTTACTTACATGATTTTCTTTTCGTAGTTTATTTATTTATTGAACATTGTTGGAAGGGGTCTGAGCTAGGCCTAAGATTTTCATTGGCAACAAATATTTTGTAATTGTTGTACACATGACAAATAAAGAACCTTGAACCTTGTTTTGTTAAAGATGAAGAGGGTTACATTATTGTTCATACAATAAAGTATTATTATTGTTTATACAATAATGTAACACATGTAATACTGTTGAAACAATACATCAATCTCAGATGCTTAGAAAGCATAAATTCAATTGCCATTTCAAAACTATGAAGACCAACAATCACTTTACATTGAAACGGTTTTAGTGAGGTGTTACTCAACTTAACAGGGATTTTGGCTGTAAATCACTATCCGGTTAGGCTGTCTCAAATCATATATAGTACAGCCTCTGAAATGACCATACCCTTGAAATAAAACCTCTTCACAGTAGTTTCAACAAATACTGAAAATTATAACCTTTATGGAGGTACGGTTTCTGCATTGTTTAGACGTTTTAGCTAAGAGTACTAAATAAACTGGCCACTGGGTGTATAATACATTGGATGCCGTATTGGGAGGGGAGTTAAATAGTAAATGTGGTCAAACTTAAAGTGTAAAATATAATTTTAACAAAACGGTTCTGTTGAGGCATTTAACAGGAGCTTTCTATCACCACATTATGTTTGCTACTTTATATGTCTTTAAGATCTAATTTAGGCTTTCAATATCTTTTACAAATCATTGTGCTTGTCCCCTGTCTAGGAAAGCAGCATCTACCATCTCCAAGTACCCTAACAAAATCAAAAGTGGCGAAGAGGCCAAGAAACTGGTATGTGCGCTGGTTTTGGTTTTAAGGTATTCAGTTGTTGCCATTATTAAAAAAATAAAACACACAATAAATATGTAAAAACTTGACCTGGTGACACCAATCTAAATGTATAATGGAACTTTGTGCAGCAACCACCAGCTGAGACACAGCAATGCAGTGTCCAGTCCTGCAATAAGGGTCAATAGTTGTAGTGGAAGATGAATGGTGCTGATACACTGGTCAGTATTGTTCAGAATGTTTTTCAGTATAAAGGTTGGATTTTTGAATGTGTCACCCTTGTGCTTTTGGCTCACATCCATTAAACAAACATTGCTTTATTAAGAAATTCTCTTTTATGTTTTAAAACATGTCAGAAATTAAGTTGGTGTAACCAATGATCAGTATCATAGAAGAAGAATTGGCTTAATTTCTCAAAATGATCTTAATCTATATTCCCCCTTTGAAATCACAGCCATACCAAGTTTTGTGTTGGCATTTCCACACTTTTTGTGGATGTTTTTCTTGGTCATTTTTCATTTAATCAATTTCAGTTGATCAGATTCACTACGTCTTAGAGTCATCTCTTCATATCTGTCTATGTAATACTTGACCAGGATAGGTGCTTTTATTTGCTTTACTGGCAATTCATTTCAGTGTAATGGTGCCTGGAAAGTGGAAAAAAATCTCCATCATTATTTGTCTTCCCTACCACTATTGTGCTCATGTTGCTGTGGTTGTGTGTTATGCGATGCCCTCTGCTGTAGCCTTTGTTTGTCAACAGTACTACTCTGCCCATCTTAGATAACTGCTGCAGATCGCACTATTCAGCGCCCTCATGTTTGTTGTAACATTTTAACAGGATGGTGTTGGAGCTAAAATAGCTGAAAAGATTGATGAGTTCCTGCAAACTGGCAAACTACGGAAACTGGAAAAGGTGGGTATTGGGGCGTGGTAATACATGATCTATGTCACCCTGTAACAGTGTGTGTTTGAAAATAGCTCAATTTCAATGTATTACACAGATTGAGATCCTACTTTTATATTTGCCTCTAGATCCGTAACGATGACACCAGCTCATCCATCAATTTCCTTACCAGAGTCACTGGAATTGGGTATGTTGTAAAACATACCAATTGAAAAACCTGTTTTAAAGCTCATGTTTTATATTGACATTCACAGTGATGTGCATGATGACTAATCAAAATACACTGGGTAAACATTTCAGGTCATTTTTAGTGGTCACTCCAGAGGGATGCAGGAATCTATTGATGTAATTTTACCGAATGTGCTTGATGTAATAAACTGCTTCTCTTGGGTCTTGACTTCAGCCCTGCTGCTGCCAGGAAGTTTTTTGAAGAAGGGGTGAAGACGTTAGAAGGTTTGTTTATTAGAATTGTTCAAACATGTTTGTTTAATCTTATTATTAGTCTGTGTGACTTGAGATTTTATTTTCACATACAGTGTATTGTATGATAAATACATTTGCACTATGTAGATTTAGCTTTGGTATGATATAAAAGGAGTAAAGGAGTTCTATGCTGTTTTTTGTTGAATTTTTAGATTTGAAAAAGATCGAGCACAAGCTAAACCATCATCAACAGATTGGACTCAAGTAAGTTTAGCTGAATGTTTTTTTGTTTTTACAAATGTGTAATTCAGTAGTACCAAAATAAACCTCTGTTTAAATATTTTAAAGTCTTTCTGTATTGATACGTGTTGCGTTTCATGGATTATTCTGCCACCTACAGGTACTTTGAGGAATTTGAGAAAAGGATTCCACGTGCTGAAATGGAACAGATGGAGGTGATGAAGCATTTACATTGTTGTTGTCTTCAAATTAGTTTTGTTGAGTGTTCTTACACTGTGTGTTTTGTTTAGACTCTTATTCTTGGAGAGTTGAAGGAGCTCGATTCAGAATATATTGGGACAATCTGTGGAAGCTACAGGAGAGGTAAAACTTATGAGTGAAAGGAATTTACGCTCTATCAATCATGATATTGATTTACATGTTCATAAATTCCAGGTGCAGCATCGAGTGGTGATATTGATATTTTGCTGACCCACCCAGACTACACATCTCAGACTCAGAAGCAGGTGAGATTCTTCTCTACTGTGGCTTACGTTTCATGTTGTAAATGAATAATACATTAACAATGCAGCTAATCACAGTTTGGCTTATTTCTTTTAACAATTCATTTTGTTCTTTTTATCTTCTTTTCCAGCCCAAGCTCCTCCATGCCGTCGTCGAGCATTTGGAGTCTATTGGGTTTGTGACCGACACCCTGTCTAAAGGAGACACCAAGTACATGGTGAGGCTTGTGCTTATTTCCTCTCTTGTGCTCAGCTGTATGTGTTTGAGGTTGTGAATGATAACGCAGTTAGTACAGTAACTACACCCAATCCATGAAGCGCATGACTGTGGTCATGATGTGCTGGCTCTTGTTTTCTAGGGAGTCTGCCAGCTGCAATCGAGTGATGAAGATGAGGAAGAATACCTTCACAGGCGCATTGATATTAGGTGCCCTACTTTATATTGCTCAAATCTATGATCTTCCTCTTAAAACGTTGTCTCCACAGTACAGTTGGATATATCACAAAAACTGTAGCGAGGCAACCTTCTGTTTTTATTTGTTTATTCTTCTAATCAACTGTCTGTTCCTGCTCTCTAACTGCCCTTTCTCCATTTACCCAAGGTTAATACCCAAGGACCAGTACTACTGTGGAGTTCTGTATTTCACTGGAAGTGATATCTTCAATAAAAACATGAGAACTCATGCTCTGGAGAAGGGCTTCACTCTCAATGAGTACACCATTCGGCCAGTTGGGGTCACTGGTGAGTCTCAGTCGAATTGACATATGACCTTGCTCAACTCTGTTCCATCCCTGTGTGTCTTCTGGCATCAGTCAATAACCAGTGAGTCATGCTTTAAGCTTGTAATATCTGCTATTTTTCTTTGTGGCTCTGTTGTAGGTGTTGCAGGCGAGCCTCTGTTGGTGGATAGTGAGAGAGACATCTTTGAATACATTCACTACAAATACAGAGAGCCAAAGGACCGCAGCGAGTGAAGTACACAACAGCTTACAGTTACATCTGTATTTGAAGCTACAACTTTCCTGCAAACAAGAAGCATGTGTACCAGTTTGTGTGTTAGTATTCTATTCAACAATGTTTTTGAAAAGAACTGTGAAAGTAATTTTAATTTTTGTACTGGTCTTAAAATGAAACCATCCCCTTTAATTTCTCCGCACAACAAAGTTATTTTTTTGTATCTTCTGTTTAATTCTCTCGGTTTAATGGTATACGGTATCTTTGTCAAGGCTTTTGGGCTCCATATTTAAGCATTTTTTTTAAATCATGTTTAAAAACTTAACTAATTTATTTTTTTGACTGCATTTTTCATTTTAAGGATTATACCATAATCTAAGAGGAACTCAAAGAACTATCTATTGTTAGAGTTCAGATGTTATTCGTCCATCATGAATAATGAGGACCACTTTCATCAAGGCATTGTGCCTTGACAGTAGTGCCCTTTAACTCTTTGGCTAAGTTGTGCAAAGTGTTTTAATGTAAAATTGTTACACATTTACCATGGACATTTAAGACTGTGTGTTTTTAAATTTATAGTATTTCTCTTCTAAGTTGGGCAAACTAATCATTTGGAAAGAAGAAATGCAATGAGGAAAATGCTATTTGTGGTCAATAGGCTCACTTTCCGCTTATGGATGCTAATTTGGCACAAAAAGATCATAGAAACATTTTCTCAGTTGTTAATTGATGTGTGAATATATGACTGTTACACTGGTAGACTTGAATCTTTTGTATGGGGTTGTGTGAAAATGATAACGTGTGTTAAGTCAAGACATAATTGTATCTTCAGTAACTTTCATGGGAGGCATTTTAAAAGCAGTAGATTCAAGAATTTGGTAACTGAAATATTGCTACAGTGTACTTGGGAGACAGATTTTAATCTGTAACACACAATTTGAAGATTAAGATTTGGATTCAGTTTTGTATGTGGATGATTGCAAACATTTCTCAAAATATTTAAAACAAAAATAAGACAATGGAAGACGGTGTGATTTTGAATATCCAACTGTTAACTTTGAGTATATATGAGTAAAATAAATGGATAAAGAAATTATACAATGTCAAAGTTCATATATTTTGCTATGACTTGATCATTAGAAAGAGTCTATGAAATATTTAATGGCATTTATATGGCAAACTATACTATGACTTTTTATGACATGCTGTACTATGATTTTTTTACGGCATTTTTATGATATACTATGCCTTTTTTATTACATTAACATTTTAATGACTTTTTACGACGTACTATACCATGTATTATTTAAAGTCAATTGAATGGCATACTATGACTTTTTTATGACATATTTTATGAAATGCAATGACTTATGAAATCCGATTACTTTTTTATGACATTGTTAGACATCACATTAACATAACATTTAAATGGCATGTTTACAATAATTATTTTATTATTTTAATATTTGACTTTAGTATGGCATACTATACAATGACCTCTTATGGCATTTTTATGACTTACTGTACTATGACTTTTATGACATACTATATGATGATTATGGCATTTTTATGGCATACTGTACTATGACTTGTTATGACATACCTACTATGACTTTTGTATGATATAATATACTATGACTTTTTGATCACATTTTTATGACATACTATACTATGACTTTTATCAAGTGTTTAATTACATACTATACTATAACTTGTTATGGCATACTATACTATGACTTTATGACATACTATACTATTACTTTTTATGACATACTAAACTATGACTTTTTTGTCACATTTTTAATGACATACTATATTATGACTTATATATATATATATATATATATATATATATATATTATAACCTTTGTATGACATACAGTACTATGACTATTTTAGGGCATACTTAACACTTAACTATGGCTTTTTTATCACAAATCTTTATGACATACGATAACTTGTTATGGCATTCTATGACTTTTTCAAGAATACAATGACTTTTTATGACATACTTCTTGGATTTTTGCCATACTATATTTTGATTTATTTGCTACACACTATGCTAAGACTTTTCATGACATACTATACTATGACTTTTTGTATTTTTAATGATATACTATACTATGACTTTTATATGGCATACTATACTATGATTTTTTTGTGACATACTATACTATGACTTTTTTGACACACTACTGACTTTTTATGAGATACTATACTATGACCTTTATGGCATACTATACTATGATTTATTTATGGCATACTATACTATGATTTTTTTATGACACACTATACTATGCCATTTTTATTACATTCACAGTTTTATGATGTACTAAGCTATGAGATTTTTATGAGTATTTTATGACATACTATATGGCTATGACTTTTTTAAAGGTAAAGGTACTTTATTGTCGCATACATGTAGCAAAATTCATTGTCTGCATTTAACCCATCCCTCAAGGGGACCAACTCCAGATCTGAGCCAGTGCCTTGTACATGCTTTTTTATGACATTCTTTACTATGAAATACTATACGATGACTTTTTACTACATATATGTGTGGCCTTTTATGGCATAGTATACTATGGCTTTTTTGTTAACTTATTTTAAGGCTTACACTATGACAATTTTTAGACGTACTATACTATGACTTTTTGTGACATACTATACTATGAAATACTATACTATGACTTTTTATGGCATACTATACTGTGACTTTTTGTGACATACTATGCTATGAAATACTATACTATGACTTTTTAATGGCATACTATACTATGACTTTTTTCAATGACATACTATGCTATGACTTTTTTTATGACATACTATGCTATGACTTTTTTCATGACATACTATACCATGACTTTTTTATCACATGTTTTATGACATACTGTCCAAGGACTGCAAATATACATTGCAATCCTTTCATCAATGTGTTACTTCAAATAGTGACTTAACAGACAAATAATTTAAATGAAAATTGTTAACCATTTTAAAGTGATATTTTTTCAGTGTGATGAACTGACATGTATCTCCTTGTATATATATATATATATATATATATATATATATATATATATATATGTATATATACTGTATATAATAATAATAATAATACATTTTATTAGTAATGCACTTTACATTTAAACAAATCTCAAAGTGCTACAGGTAAGATCATAAAAGCAAGGTTGACAGATGTAAAAAAATCCACCAGGAGTGGATTCGTTGAGTTCAGAAAAGTCGTTGGGCTGCCGCCATGTCTCGGCCAAACAGAGAAAGTCTAGCCCACGATCGGAGATGAAGTCCTGGATGAGCTGTCCCTATATATATATATATATATATATATATATATATATATATATATATATATATATATATATATGTCATCAAGGAGATAAATGTCAGTTCATCACACTGAAAAAATATCACTTTAAAATGGTTAACAATTTTCATTTAAATTATTTGTCTGTTAAGTCACTATTTGAAGTAACACATTGATGTAAGGATTGCAATATATATTTGCAGTATTATGAACTAAATGTCTGGCGTGGCATCTCCCAAAAAAAATTATGTCTGTTTTTCTACATTGCATGAAAAATAATGTAACTATGCACGTAACTCTGAAAACTTGAAGCTCATAAATTAGACCAGATCCAAAATGCTTAACCAGGGATTTCACTCAAATAGAAAATATAAATCAACCACTGAAATCTTGCCACTTTAACATCTTATATTTATACATGAAACAACAATATCAGACATAACAAAAGAAAACAAACAAAAAGCAATACAGACAACATCGAACTGTACGAGGGACATATATTATACACGTTATTTATTTTGGCACTGATTAGCTAATAAGATTCGTAATTTCGCGCCCAGGCAACGACCATGTCGCAAGGCATGATGGTTTGAAATAAAATGCAGGCAGAAATACCAGAAAGATAGTC
Organism: Percina caprodes; assembly: GCA_013375575.1. Classification (NCBI taxonomy): domain Eukaryota; kingdom Metazoa; phylum Chordata; class Actinopteri; order Perciformes; family Percidae; genus Percina; species Percina caprodes. The sequence goes on along the minus strand of JABXJD010000018.1, from coordinate 179,562 downwards.
CTGAATCAGCCAATGACAGCGCCCTGTGCATTAATACCTGCCAATGGGAACACGTCAAGGCAGCAGTCTCTTACGCTACACACCCACATTACTTTTGTGTCAACCACTTCGCGGGAGTTGTCACAACAGGAGCGGTCGTCTCTTTAAAAGCTAGCCAAACACTATACGGGAGACTAGTAGGTACATTTAAACATTTGGCATGTTGAAAATGTATCGGTTGGTTAATTGATTCAGTTTTTTAAATATTGTCGAAGGGTAACATCTGTGTTTACTGTTTACGTTAACTGTTATTCCTTTTGCGGGATGAATGAGCAGCTAACGTTAGTTAACGGGCTTCAACAGCTCGTGGAATATGCCTGTGGCAAAACCCTTCTCCCTTTAACATCTGATAATGTTAAGTCCTATTTATGCCAAACGTTATATTATTGTAAGGGTTTGATGTTAATCATGGTATCCTGATGTTGACGCAAAGCTTTCTTTTTCGCTGCTTTCCAATGTTTTATGTTAATGTTTTTAGTTGAAGAATGTACTTTCATTTTGCAGCCTCAAATTACTGGTATTTTTTATGAAACCTCAGGTAAAATTTAGACGGTAATCTCAAATGTCTTGCGTAGCCATAGAAACAACGCAGAGCGCGAATCCACCGAGCTGATGGAAGTTGTTATGCAACACTTGTAGAAATGGCTAGTTTAAATGGTAACGTTATGTGTCAGTTATTATGTAATGATAACTTCGTCACTAACTAGCCGTTTTTCTCCTTGGATGATGAGACCCTGTATCTTCTCCATACAGTATCGTTTTAGTCAATTGATGATGAGGACTGTTGGAATGCTCATGCGCTAGAGTGTATTGCATTGTTTGTGTGCCAATGCGCCTGTGAAGATGATGATAAATCCTCCGCTGTGTTTTGGTTTCCCAGGGCAACCATGTCTGAAAGAAAGGCAGTGATAAAAAATGCCGACATGTCGGAGGACATGCAGCAGGACGCCGTTGAGTGTGCCACACAGGCCCTGGAGAAGTACAACATCGAGAAAGACATTGCTGCATACATCAAAAAGGTAAAACTACTTCTGACGCATCTTTCATTTAGTTCAATTCCTTATTAAGTACGTTCACACAGTGTAACTTTAACCTACTGACTTGTATGCAAAATGTAGTACTTCTATTCAATTGAAAGCAATTAGTAATGTAAAGCTATTTTGAACTCACTGACCAACAACACTGTGCGTACTGTGCCCTGGGACTGACTGTTCTGCAGTAGCCACATACCCACCTTGTATCTCCTTTCCTGATCAGTTTAGTGAGGGAACGGTTAAAAAAGGTATAACTGTATATTATCTTCCATGCACTCTCCTTGGTCTAGGCGAGTGTCACAGTCCAGTTTTAATGGAGGAGTTTTTTACACCTAGGACAAAGAATTGTCATGTTTCTTTTTTCTGCAAAATTGGCCATATAAGATACAGTATTTTACACAGAAGATAACTGAAAGAAGAAAAAATGTATCAAACAAACTAATTTCATGCAAGTCAGCACAAAACTAATAAGCTAGCAAACAGTTCTGTGTAATTGTAGTTTAGCTGTTAAACCTACAAGGACGTCACAGTGGCCCAATTCCTAGACTTGTCAAGATAAATCTTTTTAAAATGTAGTGACTAGGTTATATAATATATACAATATAAAAGTGACACTATTAAATTAAATTTTATCATTATTTCTTTAATAATTTTTTAGACATAGATGTAGACGATACTCTATATTTTAGAGATCCAAAAATGGTGTGTTATTGGGAATATTAGAAAAAACAAATTGCGTGTGAGCATTAGTGGTATCATGTAGTAGTAGTAGTAGTAGTAGTAGTTAGTCTAAGCTTAGAGGTTGTGAGGTGAAACAAGTACACTTTCTTCATTCTCCCAGCAACAACAATCTAGTGTCCAGAAAACAGTATTGTCAGTTGTGATTAAAACTATAAATGATACCTGTGGTTTGTCATACCCAAACGTTTTAACCCAACGTCTTTGTATCACAGGAGTTTGACAAGAAATATAACCCAACTTGGCACTGCATCGTTGGGAGGAACTTTGGCAGCTACGTGACTCATGAGACCAAGCATTTCATATACTTCTACTTGGGTCAGGTGGCCATTCTGCTGTTCAAGTCTGGCTGAGGGAACGCATTTTCTCGACACCCGATGACCACACATACAGTACTGACTGATTTGACAAAGGCACTTATCATTCCGTGGCAAGGGGCCGCTGCCTTTTTCTGTGCTGCTTTCTACTTTGTTCTGTTTTTGAGGATAACAAATGTGGCCATGTTAAAGAGATGAAACACTTGTATTTATTTTTGTCTTGTTAAATTAGACATGTCTTTTTTAATTAAAGCGTAGCTGTTAAGCTGTCTGGGTCCAATGTCTGGTGAGGTCATTTCATTGCTTCATTATACACTAATGGCACCAGGATATTTACAGTTGTGTTCAGAATAATAACAGTGTTTAAAAAAAGTGAATAATGCTAAAAATCCTTAAAATAGCTTTTAATTCCATAATACCAATGCATTGGGAACACTGCACATTCAATTCCAAATCAAAACATGACCAAAATTTATCAAGTTGGTGTTATACCTTTACAGAAAGTGTTGAAAAGGGAATATTAGACTGTTAAAAAAATAGCAGTATTTGCATTTCTTTACAAATTCACACATTTAATGTATAAACTGAAACTGAAAAATGTCTCAAGGGTTTGCTTTACATTGACTCACTAATATTTAGTTGCATAACCATGATTTCTGAGAACTGCTTCACATCTGTGTTTCATGGAGTCGACCAACATCTGGCACCTGTGAACAGGTATTCCAGCCCAGGATGATTGAACTACATTCCTCACTTCCTCTACATTACTGGGTTTTGCCTCAGCAACAGCATGTTTGATGTCACCCAACAAGTGTTCTATGGGATTGAGTCCGGGGATTGGGCTGGCCACTCCACATCAATCTTGTTCATCTGGAACAAAGGCTTTGCTCGCTTACTGGTGTGTTTTGGGTCACTGTCTTGACCCATTTCAAAGGCATTTCCTCTTCAGCATAAGGCAACATGACCTTCAAGTATTTTGATGAATTGATCCCTAGTATGCGATAAATAGGCCCAACACCACAGTATGAGATACATCTCCATAACATGATTGCACCACCATGGCTTCAGGCTTTGGATGCCATTTCAAGGCATCTGAAATCATTTTGGCTCTGTAGCCTATTATTTGCACTTCTTTATGTTTTCCCTTCTCCAATCAACTTTTTAATCAAAGTTTTCAGAAATATCACTTCTACCAAAAACTATGATTTGAGATTAGGGATGTTTGACTGCAATCATTTTGAACACAACTATATAATCCAGTATGACACGTTTGATATGTATACCTTGTATTGACAAATTTACAGTGCATTTAACCAGGAGGATGGATTTATCAATTTGTTGTAGCCAGGGTAGTAAATGCATGACATTTCTTAGCAATCTGGAAAGGCAAATAATTAGGAAAATAACATCAAGGAAATGTCTGATACTGTTAATGTCTCGTTCAATATGATTTGCGTCACTTGCATCATGCGCACACACAACCCTGATCTTTTTCAGAGCAGGATTAGCCTTTCAATTTCTTATACTCATCTAGTTACAGAAGAACCAACTGAGCAAACATCCAGCCATAAACACTGAACATACAAGGTACTTAAATAGTTTAGTTTGACTTCAAGCTACAACTTGACGGTAAATTCATAAATTGAACAGGACTTCCCCATGTATTGCAAGCCAGGCGGCGCACTGGGCCCAAGTTGACCCCAATCAGGCCTAAACCACCGGGAATGTTTTTTTTTAATCTACAGTTCTTTTAGCACCGACTGTTTTTTTAAAGTTCTTTATTTGCAGTTCTGTCCATGATTGCGGTATTCCACTATTGGGCTCTGATGCTGCCATCAGTATGGGACTGGGCAGGTTCGGTCACAGCTCTTTCAGACGAGGGCCGGGCTCGGACAGAAACAGTCTGCCCAATCTGGACTATAGTACACTACTCAATTTCAGAACAAACGAGGCAAGAGAGGGTATTAGACGGTGGTACTCTTTATTACAACACATTTAGAAAACCAGCTTGTGTGGGAAGACACCATTAGACAAGCTGAAGGAAGAGCGCAAGTATCCTTTGAGTTGTGGTACTTTCTTGATGAGGGGCAGGAGCTGCGCATCTACAGCCTTCTGGTCCTCCTTCCTCTGCTCTGTCAGCTGGTACTTCTGCAGATGAAGAGATGAAAACCAGTAACTCAGGTATCATAAATCCAGAAGCCCATGTCCCATAGAAATGGCCAAAATGTGCACAGTAGTGTAAGATAATCAGTTAGTTCACCTCTTTTTCTGTATCAAAGATCTCTCCCTCCTGGTGACGAGGTCTCCTCAGCTTCTTCTTCTTGAAGTAGGCATCGTTGAGAGATTTGGGGATCTTCATGCCAGAGATGTCGATTTTGGTGTTGGTGGCAATGGAAAACTTCTGGTGAGCCCTGCGCAGGGGTACTCTGTTCAAGGCAAGAGGGCCTTACAAATATGCAAGAAAAAAAAAAAGTTAGAAAATGAGTATAAAGATGTCCAGTATCTTGCTGTACGACCTGTACAATCTTTACCACCAAAAACAGTCATCCTTACCAGTGACAAGCAGGAGACCACTTGAGAGCTGCTTCAGGAACACAACACGCTAAAAAACAAAAAAAACTCTTTAGTATTAAGCTATTGTATTAGCTCAAACAGTCACATTTGCTGCAGAAAATACATTTTTTCATGCACAATAAGGACACACCACTGATTTGTTTTGGGACCAATATCTCTAGGCACCCTGTCCTATAAATTTATGAAAGCTGGATTGCACTGCCATCATGTTGTCATTGTAAGACATTCCTGTGACAGTTTAAGAAAGTTTCGTCTCTAGTCCACTGCTATTACAATTTGTTAAATACTGGCTTCTATGATCAGCATTAGATTGTGTAAAGTGTCCCTCATTTTCTGCATTAGTCTCCTATGGAGGTTAGAAGTTCCCTCCAAGAGACACACACCAGACTCTCTCCCTACTTGAGGCTGAGCGCAGTCGCCATCGCAGTGACATGCCAGCAATGGTTCTCACCTTTCCACGGTGGCGACCAGTGAGCAGAATGAGGACCGTTCCTGGGGTGATGGAGCTACGCAGCTTCCGCTTGTGCTGGCTGAAGGGTTTCTTTCCATGGCTCTTCAGCTTACGGGGAACATCTTCTGTGGGGTAGTAGCGAGGCTACAACAGCAGCACATGAAAATATATATTACCATTTTAAATTTAGGTTTGCAAAAACACAGTGACAAAAAACAAACAGGTTAATTAATTTTTGACGGCCGAGAACTAGCAGTCATGAAGGCCAACTGTGGCCCAAAATTTAGCAACTGAACACACCACACAAACTACAGCCGACAGCCAAGTATCAAGTGTGTTCTGGGCATGCATGCAAAGAAATGACTCCATACCAGCAGGTGGCAGTAATCCATTTTTCATTCAAAAAGGGAAACTGGATACAAACATGTCTATGCTACCAACAATAGGACTGCAAGATGATGGCCAAAATGATAATTTTGATCAATATCGAGATCACGATTCGTTGACTTTAACCAAAATCAATTTTAGTCATATAGGCTATTTATAACTGCTTTCACATCCATATTGTGCTACATTCCTCTTATGTTGAAGAATGTTGTACATTACATACAGCTGCAACACTTAAATAAAAATTATCTGAAATAAATAGCCTAGGATATATTTTTTAAAAAGTATTTCAGAAAGCTTCACTTTTTTCCAACAATAACTGATTAAAAAAGCTAGGGAAAGGGGAACGCGTGTGCTACTCAGAGGGACGGCTGACTCATGAATGGGTCCAGCAGGCTCCATCTCACTACCCCACAAACTGAAGTTAGTTGCATTCAATAACCGTTTTGTGGCGCCCGCAATAGCAGAGTTACCAGCAGAAACACTGGTACAAATGCAGGTTTGCCTCTCATGCTTAATATTCAGCTGTATTAATAACATGTTGCGAGGACATTTGTGCGATCTAGGACAAATGTTAGTCGCACCCTACAGCCCTGAGAGATAACAGACACTAACTAGCACTGGTCACTGCTGTTGTCTGAAAAGACAGGACAAAATGTTGCGTTTACTAGTAAATCTTGTGACCGACTGGTATCTGTTGTGGAATTTCCTCACGTTACTCTGTCCTGTGACCGTCTACATCTATAAACTAAGCTGCACGGTGCAGGGACAGTAGTTTACAGAGCGATAGAGTGGGGTTTACAAATAAACCCTTCGCTCCATTATGCAAATTTGATAGTGGGAATCCAAAATTGTGATTAAAATTTAATTGTGCAGCCCTAACCCACAACAACCAGCGTTTTTCTCTAAACAGCGGCAGAACCACAAAGCTTACGATCCCTCTGCTTCACTGGCCACTGGAAAAACATCGGACACCGGGAGACTGCTAACCAGACTCATCCCTTCTGAGCAAAGAATTCTCCCTACGGTGGAAGCAGAGGGCCCAAACCTGAAAGACCCGCTGCTGGCTCGGTTAGCCAACGTTAGTTTGCCAATTCCTACATATGGCGCTTTACTAAAAACAAAAGCGCAGTAGGGTGCAGATTCAAGATTTTTTTTTAGGGTTGCTCACTTATTAAATAAAATTTAAAAAAAAATGTACGATTATGTTGGTCAATATTGAAATCACAATTTTTTAACATTACTCATTGACTTATTGAACTTAACAGTGAAAGGTTATACCAGAGAAAACACCTTGAACTGTGAAATTTTCTTAAATACTTTCCACATTTAACTTTTCATTCAGAACAGAAGACAAAAGTAATTGCAAAACGTAATGTGCAAAAATAGTAGTCTTGTTACATTTTAGTGATTTATTAAACTTCAATTAATTGCACAGCCCTAAGTTTTGTTTTATGTTCTGGTAGTGAGGAAGAATTGTCTTAAAAGAGAACTCTGCAGTTTTTTTAAGCTTAATTCACCTTTACTGAACAGCTTTGGAGTCATTGGAATGACTTTTTCCCCGAGGTGAATGGTGGTCATCTCGCTTCACCTAGCGCCTGCTAGCAGAAAAACCACCCTTGCAACTTTGGGCTGGCAATGTTGTGTAACATCAGTTCTCGCGGTATAATGAATTGCTTCGTGGCACTACACATATAGGAACTGGCTAGCTATAAGAACAAGGCAGTGATGGAGTTTTTCACACTATCGTCATGGCTGAGCCAGCAAAAAAGAAGCAGAAAACTAGGAAAGCATTGTCGAGCGGCAGACTGACTGAGCTAGCTGTCAAACACAAGTAAACATTGGAGCTACCAAAATTCTGTTCCGACGCTGTGGGGGGGGGGGCTCTATAGAGAAACCTGCGAGAAAACAGCAAAGAAATGGCCAAAACTGCATAGTAGGGCTGCACGATTATGGCCAAAATTATAATCACAATTATTTTTGATCAAGATTGATTATCACGATTTGTTGATTTTTAACCAAAACATATTTTATTGTCACATAGGCTATTTGTAATTCCTTTCACATCCATATTATGGTACATTCTTATGTTGAAGTTGTATAAATATACCGCTGCAACACATGTAAATGAAAATTAGCTATCTGAAATAAATAGCGTAGGATGTTTTTTTTAATGCATCTCTGAGAAAGCTCCTTCGCTTGTTTTCAACAATAACTGATTAAGAGCTAGGGGGAGTGCGATGGACGCTACAGAGTTACGGCTGACTCATTATGAATGGGTCCAGCTTGGCTCAAATTGCAAGTCAGCGGAGTTACACCTGTCGTGTGTATGAAGTGTCTGTATCATCACTGCGCTGCATTTTTATGAACTATGATATTGTGGCCATGGTTCACATCTCTCGCCCAGGTCCAGCAGGCTCCGTCTCACACGCTATTACTCTACCAACTTAAGTTAGTTGCATTCAATAACCGTTTTTTGCCACGGCAATAGCAGTTACCAGCGGAAACACTGGTACAAATACAGGTTTGCCTCATGCTTAATATACAGATGTGTTAATAATAATTAAAACTGGACAAATGTCAGAAGTGTTTACTATTCTATAAAAACGTTCTATGACATGACAAATTGATCGTGGGAAGCCAAAAATCGTGATAAAATTTAATTGTGCAGCCCTACTGCTCCCTTTAATATTGGCATGAGGGAAATTTTTTTATACATCTCTCTATCTATCTATCTATCTAACTTGAACCGTTGATATACGATCCTATCGGCACAATCGTAGTAGTACAATAAAGTTATTTCTCAGTCAGGCACACATCCTAGACTGTTCTCCATGTGTGCTACTTAAGTCAATGTCTGTCAGCACAATGACATTTACAGTTCCAACTCAAATAGAATCTGAAGGAAAAAACTAATCACAAATTGCTCACCATCTTGCGCAGCTTGACAACACGAGTGCCTCCATTCTTGTCTCCACCAACTGTCTTGACAACAGTTGCCTGGGGTTTCACCTTAAGCTTTTTCTCCACCTTAAACCAAAGCAAATTATCGTCAATACAAGATGTGATGTGCATTTGTCATTCATTTTGTTGGATGCCACAGATCTATCCGCACCTTGGTCTCAGTGGTCTTGGTCTTCCTCTTGTACATAGCCCTGCGGGCGTACATAGCGGACCGGGAGTAACGGCCGATGCCCCGGACCAGAACCGGGTTACGGCTCCCGTGCTTCTTCTTGGCAGCCTTTTTGTCTCCCTCTGCCATCTGACACAAAGCAAAGTAAGACATGTTAGTATACCAATAGCAACAATATGTCATCTCAATAGGTCAATCTCAAAGATTTTATTTGATATGGCTCATTTTTAATCATCCTCAGATCACAAACCATATTCATCTCTGATTGGACAGTGCTTTGTATATTGTTTAATAGTTATATATTCTGTATTAACTGCAGACGACTAGCACTTTATCAATACCAAGTTACAGCCTTCAAGTAACTTGAAATCATGTTCTCAATCGAAATTACAAACTACATTGTAAACAGAAGACTATCACAACTATATTACACAATTGTTAAAACATCACAACCATACCACAAAACAAAATGTGTTTGGTTGAGTGCTAACACCACAACCACCACCAATACAGAACTGCATGACAAGTAACGTAAGCTAACTTGAAATTAGCAACATAGCACTGAAGAGTCGCTTTATTGGCTAGCCAGCCACTTGTCTCTTCAAACTGCCAATTTAATGTTTTATAGGAAAATGTATGTGACAGCGGAATTTCATGGTAAAATGTGGTAACACAGTATAGAAGATCGACGAAGGACAACACGTTTCTATTAGCCAGCTAGCTAACGACAACACGAAGGATAACCGGCGGCCTAGGACTGCAGATAGAACTGTCCATTATTATATACATGACGGATGAATCATACTAATAACGATGTCTAATGCATCGTCTAAATACAAGGATTCGTCTCCTGGTATTTGGAGAATCTAGTTTTCATTCTCTAACACAGATGCAAACAGATTTTATTCCAACAGAAACACGAAGGCAAGGCAGCCTTACCTTTGCTATGAAAAAAAGACCGACATCCGGGGATGTGACGTATATAAGGACGCTGCACGATGACGTTTACGTAATTACGTCGAGTTTTAAGGATGTGGTGGTCCCTTTACTTGTCCTAAATATATTTCCCCTTTATCATCACTGTAAATTTTAAAGATAATCAACATTGCAATTGTTTTTAACGAAGAACATTTTCACACTTTTTTGTATTGGTTAATTTTCAGTTTCTTTACTAAACTAATTTATTTATATATTATTGTTGCATCTGCTCATACAAACAAAAACATAATTAATGCTTGTATAGAGCTTATATAAATAAAGAACAAACAATGTTCCTAACTTTGTACTTTTCTAAATTAATGTAAAAAACTAAAGAAAAACTAATTAAACAATCCTTAATCTCCGTTACAGCAGAGCATTACATACATATTCTGTTTTCAAACTGTCCACATCAATTTTTTTAAGTTTTAAGGGGGTTGTTGTTATGAGTACATGAATCTCTGATATCAAATATAATTCAGTTATCCATTTTCTATGGTTATGGTTTTGAGCATATGTAACAAAACAATCAAATGTAACTTTCCTAAAGAGATAAAACAGAAATGAAGACACACACACAACTAAAAATATATTTGTAAATAAAAACAACCATTAAAACTAAAACAAGAAGTAGCAGTTGTTATCTGGTAAATCCTTGCTAATCTAAGAAAAATAGCATTGGCTGCTGTCAAGAGAAAAAAACTTCACTTATTTGTTTGAAAATTTTATTTATTGAGATTCTTTGACACAGAAATACAAGATCATCTTTTGCTGGAGCCATGGTAGGTCAGAAAATATTGATTCCTGATAATGGACTGAGAGAACATTTTAAAGGCAAACATTTGAGTTCAGAGTTCCTTTAACCCTATCCTTATTAGGGTAATTAATAATCCTTATTATAACCCAACACAAACTGTACTTTATGAGTTAATGTTATGCTACACAAGTTAATGTGTCCAAGGACCTAGCTATGAGTCTCAGGCACATCCACAAACAGTCTGGTGCAATGAGCACAGAAACATGAGTTAGCTTTATATCTTCACATGGTTTCCAAGGCAACACTGGACTGAAACATTTGTTTTTCATTTTTTTCATATAGGGTGAAAGGAGTAACAGCAAAAATTGAATGTTGACTTTTCTTTGTGTGCCAGGGAAAAACAGACCAGCAGTACCTCATTGTAAGAAAACTTTTGCCATTGATCTGTACATGAAGGAAATCTCTTTTCAGCATGAATGACCTGAGTTTTATTTCATGCCAGTAGACGGTGGGACAAGACATTCTTCTACAGGAATTCCTCTGATATTGGCACCTATTTTGGTCAGTACTTTTCAAGGATGATGGCGATACCCTGACCACCACCGATGCAGGCAGAGCCAACAGCATACTTGCCTCCTCGTCGCCTACCGAAAACAAAGTTCATTATTCAAAGTTACTTAAACTTAATGTGCAGACATCTTGCCTGATATACTGTACATTTAATAACTAAAGGACAAAATTACCTGAGCTCATGAACCAGGTGGGCAGTGATACGTGCTCCAGAAGCACCGAGAGGATGTCCGATGGCAATAGCTCCACCATTAACGTTGCTTTTTGCTGGATCCAGTCCAAGAGACTTAGCAACAGCCAGGTACTGAGCACCAAAAGCCTCGTTTACCTGTGCAAACCAAATTACATTAATGACACAACTGAGTAATAGCTACCTAAATAAATCAAAACATGTACGAAATGCAGTTTTTAAAAATAACAATAATAATTTGTAAGTAAAGTGCATCAAAATTGGACTTGAGTATTCCATTTTAAGCTACTCTATACTTCTATTCCATTACATTTTCAAAGGATTGAAATGTAGATTTACAGCTACAGTTATAATGTCAGATCAAGACTAAACTACAAAGCTGTATATAAAAGTATTTAAAATCACCTCAACCAGTTACAACAGTTAATCCAATACTTTCATAAATAAATAATATAATCAGTTACATTTTTCTTAAAAGAGAGTACTTAAAATTTTGCTAACAATACTTGTATTTAAAAAAATTTTTTTGATTGCTGTATTGGTGTTTTAATTACTGAGTACTTCTTCCACCACTAATAAAATGTATGACACAATCTGAGGCCAAAAATCAACCAACGGCACTATCTCCCTCTACACTGCCCTCTCTCACCTGGAACCAGACAGACACGTATGTGAGAATGCTGTTCATAGACTTTAGTTCTGCATTCAACTAGTGCCCTCCAAGCTCATCGCCAAGCTCAGAGACATGGGTCTCAACACCGTCACATATCAATTTACCTTCAGACTGTCACATTATCTTTATGCACTTTACTTAGAAACTGTCTTTTATATACACACACACACACACACACACACACACACACACACACACACACACACACACACACACACACACACACACACACACACACACACACACACACACACACACACACACACACACACACACACACACGTATGCATATATGCATTACATTCCTTTTTACATTCAGTCTTATTCATTTGCAACGCTGTCTACACAAATTATATTACTTAATTTACATGTTTATATTTTAACCTTAAAATCTTAAGAGGCACTATATTTTCTATTGTCTTAGATTTAGATTTAACTTGTTTTTTTTACTTCTTCTTTTATTTATTTAATGAGCATAGTTTGAGGTGTCTGAGGCTAATGACTGTCATTGCCATTGACTACCACTGTTTTTGTTGTGCACATGACATAAAGAACCTTGAACCTTGAGTGATGAAGTCACAGGTGTTGGCGTTTCACTGCAAACAAACCTCCACAAGATCCATGTCGTTGAGAGTCAGTCCGGCTTTTTTAAGAGCTCCTGTGATTGCTGGAACGGGACCTAAAATGATTTAGGGAAACCAGACAGACATTTTTACAATTTTAATCAATGTCAAATACTATTATTATTTTATTTATTTATTACTAATATTATTTAGTCATTCATTCCTTTTTATTTCAAAAGGGATTAAACTCATCCCAACAACAGTGGTGTCACTTACCAATTCCCATAATGCTCGGGTCACAGCCTGACACATGATAGGCCACAATTCTGGCCAGTGGAGTGAGCTTGTGTTCATTCAGCGCATCTTCACTCGCAATCACCACACAGGCAGCACCATCAGATACACCCTGGAGATCAAGACGAGTGTTAGATTTAATAAGAATAGGCTACTTCTCATGGTAGAATTAACATTAGTTGCATGATATTTATATAAAGTATATTTTAGTATAAATCCAACTGTGGAACTTTAAATGACACAAGTCATAACTCCTTTATCAACTAAATGTTTCTAGTTTTCATGTTACAATGTGTCAATTGGACACTGTTAAGATAAAATAATAAACTTTTTTTTTTTTTTTTAAAGTAGAAACAAAAAATAAACTGACCACTTCAGAATCTGAAATTAAGTGAACATCGTAGGCGTAAACTCACTGAAGCATTGGCAGCAGTAACAGTCCCTCCCTTCTTGAAGACAGGAGGCAGTTTGGCTAACTGTTCTAGTGTTGTCTGTGGACGAGGGTGTTCATCCTGAGCCATGGACACCTTGCCTTTTCTAGTTTTCACATCAATTGGAGCAATTTCTGCTGTGTAGTAACCAGCCTCATGAGCTGTAAATAGAAAAAAGTTACACTTTAACTTTTAAGAATGAGCTAAGTTAAATTTTCTTTTCAAAAGCAATATATTTCAGTGTTAATATGTGGAAGGTGAGTAGACCGTGAAAATATTGAAAAGAATAAAACCCGTCTTACCGGCCTTCCACTTTTGTTGCGTCTGGAATGCATAGTTGTCAACTTCTTCTCGTGTAATCTGGTATTTCTCTGCCAGGTTTTCTGCTGTGATGCCCATTGGGATTTTGACATGCAGGTCAGTCAGACCCGCCCACAAGGTGTCCTCTAGCTGTCAGGCAGACCAGCAGAGGTTTTATCTTTGCGTCAAAAGCTTTTGGAGTTCAATAACAAGTTGTCTTCATGGCCACATGTACATGTATGTCAAATATTAAACATATTTAAAAAAATTAAATAATAAAAAAAAAATAATAATAATAATAATAATAATAATAATAATAATAATAACCTTGAGATCGACTCCAAACTTTGTACCAAATCGTATGTTGCGAACAGCATACGGAGCCTGGCTCATGCTCTCTGAGCCTCCGCACAGAACCACCTCTGACTCCCTAAGGCAAATCTCCTACAAACACACCAAGGAAACAGGGTTTTGTAAGACATATTATGTTGAATTGATATATGTGAAATATTATACTTTTATTGTTGTATGGACAATGCTCATTTGACATAAAGTATGTCCGGTCTTTTACACACAAATACAGTACAGTACAATGGTATGGATAATTCCACATTTGTATTTCCACCAGAATGTTTTTTTGTTCTTGGTGGAGTGCTTACTTGAGCGCCATTGATGATGGACTGGAAGCCAGATCCACACAGTCTGTTCACAGTAAGAGCAGGCACTGGGATGGGAACACCACACCTTAAACCCACATGACGAGCAATGTAGGGTGCATCAGCTGAGCTCTGAAATTAGGGGAGCAGATAAAGACAAATGAAAAGGTAGGGACCAAACTGAGGGCACTAGTCAGAACACAAATAAGCACGTCAAAATAGGCACTTTCATGTGACGGTAGCTGTGATCTGTTAAATATGACTGTTGGATTTTAAGTACCTGCATGACATTTCCCATGATGACACTGTTTACAAGTTCTGGTGCCACGCTCCCTGCGGCAAGAGCAGCTTTGGCTGCATGCTCAGCCAAGTCTGTTGCACTGTGATCCTTCAGCACGCCACCATAGGTACCAAACGGAGTGCGCTTGGCAGCTACAACAAATACACCTGCAGAGGAACAGAGTATTTTAGTACAGCGACAAGTACTTCAAACCACCCACCACTGAGCCACAGCCAGATCACAGCGTCTGTACTGGTTGGTACATACTGCAGAGATGGTCGACATAGCTAGTGCATTGAGATCCAGGATATAAAGATACAGTATAGGGAAACTAACATCAGATGGATCCAACTGAACTGGAAGGACAAGAGGAGTAACTACTTCTGGATTTTCAATCTTCAAGGTAGACCGAGAATATACAACCAATTCATATACATTAGAAATTATTCCTATTGATTAAAGAGCTGTATACAAATCTAACTACAACAGTGACACAGGATGTTTTTAATCGGCAAGTTACACAAAACTGTAGTGCTGTCTTTGAAAGGACATACTGTTTAATGGACAACAAAGAAAACACTTTTTAGTTATAACTAAAAAGTCAATCAATACAAAATAAATACATAATTTTCATTACCTTGGTCAGTTAAATTGATCTAAACCAGAATTTCCAAGAATAGCTTTAAAAAACATGCACATCTCATGCAAAATGTCATCAACACTTTGCACAGTGTTTTTATAATAAACAAGTCAATAGTAGTACATAGCTAGTAGGTATGATAGTAACTTAATATTCTGTGTTGACGTGCCTTTTAGTTTCTAATCAAATATTGAACTATTGGCTATCCTACGAAATGTGCCAAAAGTCACTGGATGTTAACGTGCCATGCCATTTGTCAATAACCTATAGCATCTGACTTGTGCAGTAGGGGTGTTGTGCAATTTTTCCTTTGTAAAGATTGAGTAAACATTTAAGTGTTGAGGTATTTGTAATTTACTCTAGTTTTCCCCTGTTATGTTACTTTATAGTTCCTCGCCACTAAATGACAGAGGGTAATATTGTACTTTTTACTTCACTTATCTGAGATCTGTTGTTACAACTACTTACCTTTTTTTCAAAATATGTTTTTACATTTAAATCGTATAATCCGATTAGATAGATTGATAGATAATTTAACACTTTAATGCCTTACATAACTTAATGCCAATTAATTTTGAAGACTAAAATGACAAAAGATTAAGTGGATTGAACTCTTATTTTCTAATGAAATAGGTCACTTCGTAGCCTAATTAATATATTAATATATTAAAGTACAGCATTTAAAACATTTCATGTAATGTTTATTGAAGTAAAAATATCAGAAAATGTATCAAAAGTAAAAAATATATATATATATATATAATTATACATATATAATTTTTTTTACTTTTGATACATTTTCTGATATTTTTACTTCAATAAACATTACATGAAATGTTTTAAATGCTGTACTTTACAAGTTTTTTTAAAGTAAGGAGTCCTTCCCTCCACCAAGAGTATTATTTTTTGCACTTTAATGGTTCGAAACAACGGAGCTGTCAATGACTTGACACCATCTTTGTCACCTTTCACCTACTTTGCAGTAACATTGTGATCACAAAACCATTTTAAACTCTCTTGACATATACATAAAGTCAACTTTCAATCAATGCCATTCATTTAGCTACACTGCGACAAAAACGAAGGAACAATGTCACGTTGCCCCTAACATTAAAGTTAAACCCACTTGCTTTTTTTAGTTGCTTTCTGCTGAATTGAAACGTATTTGTTCACCTCTGAGAAGCGCCATGATGCAGAATCAACAAACCAGCAGGATCAAACTATTGGGCCGTTGTCTTCTTGTGGCACTCTGAATCAGTCCGTGATGAATATAAACCCGATTCCTGCGACCTTTCCCCTATTAATGGATCAGAGAGAACACAGTGCAGTGCAGCCGCTAACTTTACACTCGTCCAGCAAGATTCGACAGAAAAGTTACATGTAAATTCAAACTAAGACATTATTAAAATCTTTTTTTAAAAACATGAATGTCACGAAATCTTTTATTTTTATTATTTTTATTATATTTACGACGTATTTTATATTTAATGACTTTAATTTCATTATTTGCGCAAACCAAAATACTCGAAAGTGCGCCCTTGAAATTGTGTGCTTAACTGTTCGACAACGTCATCCTCCCGCGTCACGTCTGTCTGTCACTCAGAAAGCGACTCTATGCGAACAATTTTGACCCCGAGTGTGAAACAACACCCAGTGGCAACATGTCTTTGACTGTATCGCGCTGTCTCTGCAGGGTTTTATCTCGACAGACCGCTCCGTCAAGGTGAGTGTTTGTAGCACGACGTGAACAGTTAACAAGGCGCATTTTACCTGGAGCTAACATGGCTAAAGTTATAATGTATTCACTAGAGGAATGCTGCTGAATTAGGTCTGTGGGTGCCAAACACTCGGGGTCCAGCATGTGGCACATTATGACCTCTTTATATGCACTCTTTGGTTTTGATCTGTATTCTGTTTGTTGTTTAGCAGCTTCCTGTTGGGAGAACATCACCATACTGTACAGAGTCCTTGGTTTGCGCCAGTGATGACACTGAAGACATCTGCTCCACTGAGGTATGTTCAGGAGGACCCTCATTGAACCCTCAAAAGTTCCAGGTTCCCTGCATGTCACTATTTTTTTGGTAATTTTGATTAATTAATTATGCACTACTAAAATGCAGTATTGACTAAAACAGATCCTACATTAAACTGCTAATCTAGTGGCCCTTTGCATAGACGTGCCAAAATCTACTTTTAACACCTTTATTTGTTGTCTCATTTCATGATTATTCTTTATTACTTAATGCTTAAAACCTTTTGTTAAACAAATTATTGATTAATCGCCTAATATTTCCAACACTAGTTCAACAAACTAAGTGTGGCACAGAAAATTAGGGGACAATGTTATTTCAGCAATAGTTAATTTCTGGATCTTTGTGTGCACTACACTTAATGGAAATTAAAGGTGGCAGGGTAGTGTTCACAATGCACAGTGGGTTGGAGGTAGGGGTGGATGGTCAGTGGGACTCCTTACAAGTTAATCCACCATAGGTTTAATGATTGATTGATTGATTGATTGATTGATTGATTGATTGATTGATAGATAGATAGATAGATAGATAGATAGATAGATACTTACTTACTTTATTCATCCTGAGGGAAGGTTTTGGCATACAGTAGCTTAGACAACCATAATACAACAAACACATACACACATAGATCTCACATACATAAAAATCACTCAAAGAAAATTAAAGTGCCCCACTTTGTCTGGGATTTGGGGTGTTATTTTGTGTCTCTGTTTTCACACGCATACAAACTTGGAACAAAAACTATTCATGCTGTTTTGAGTGAGATACAGGTTTCTGAATGTCCTCTGCCTTCAGTCTCCGGATGAGCCGTTTTAAAATCAGCACTGCTTTCTACGTCACTAGCCGAGATGAGGTGGCTAACCGTAGCACATGGTCGTTCTCAATGGCAAAACACTGCTACAACACACACTAGTTCATCATAATGTACAAAAGAACTACTTACATGTCCCTGTTCTGCAGGTATTCCACAAATTCGCCCTTGTTTATAAGAAGTATCCCAGCTAATACTGCCATGCCAACAAAGATAGTAGAGAAGTGAGATGTCTCACTCTGTAGCTAAAACAGAGACCTAAACACACAGAGTGAAAACAGGATCTGCAGCAATGTGCGGTACATCAAAAAGATGGTGTTTTTTTGAAAATGAAACCATGTAAACCTATTCTGGTACAACATCAAAATACAATTATGAACCTGAAAATGAGCATAATATGGGCACTTTTAAAGAGTTAACAATTTGTGAAGTGATTACTTAGGTCTGGTATGGACTGACCATGTGATGCATGATAGGTTGCAGAGTGTATGCAGTGCAAAAGTGAACAGTGCAAACAGTCCAGATTGTACAGCTAAGGTGTATTCTTACTTCTTAGCAAAACAAAAAAGCTCTAAATCAGAGTTGATACTTATCACAGAGGTGTGTCCAACTTTGCTTAGGACAGTTTAGTTTCAAGTCAACTCAGTAATGTTACTCATGTCGTCTAACTTTTTTTTTTAATATATCATATAAATTATATTTTTATTTCCCAGAACTGTTTCAAAATATATCTTGCGCATGCTCACAAAGAGTTGTGCTTTGTGTTTAAGAGCGGAGCCGAAAAAGAAGAAGAAGGTGGACCCAAGAAGGGAGCAGATGTTGAGAGAAAGGATGAGAAAAAAGCTGAAGAAGCTGGAGAAGGTTCCACCTGAGCTTATCCCCATAGAGGACCTCATCACTCCAGCCAAATGCTTGGATGAAACAAGGTACAGCTCATTTCACTGTTGTCCATACGGCCATTTGCAGGTAACTAGGTTAGATTTGAGTTCAGGCACACCTGCAGGCTGGTAACATACATTAAAGAACAAAGCTGGCATAATTCAATGTTTTTCTTATTGTCAACAAATGCTGGAAATCCAAACTCAGCAAATAGACTAAACCTCAATCTGTTCTCCAGAGATTTAGTCACATCAGAGTTCAAAACGCTCATGAGTTTGCTTTTAATCTAATATGCAAAAAATGTATTTTTGGGTGGTTCCCAGACTCAGGATAACTAAAATACTAGCCCTCTGAATTGTTCTTTCATCAAGTTTTACATTTGTATTGATAATCTCTAGGATAGGGGTTTTTCGGATGGATTTGACATAAATTGTACAGTAACTCTTGTTGAACAAGATTGCAGAAATGTCTCTATTGGCTATTCCAAACATTTATTTAGCATTAAGACCCGCAGACATAACATTTTGTGGATATCCTTTTATATATCATTTGTCTTTCTGTACCTTAGTTCTTTCCTTGATAGTGTGGTGCTTGCTGACTTCGAAGTGCTATAAATTGTTTTTTCTTACTCTCTTTCAAAGGGAACGCTCTCCGCCAAGGCTGTCATTTGAAGAAAGTGAGGGTCGAGCCCTGCTACTTAAGGAGTGGTGTCGATACAAACAGGTCACCACTTACTTATAACACCTCCATCACTTAAGCTTTTATTGAAAATCTTGCTTCTGACCTCTGCCCTTCATCATGCACACTTAATGGGATATATTTGATGTACTCTTCTGTCTTTGTTCTTGCAGGAGCAGCACATTGCTGAAGTGAAGGCTGTTGAACTTGCTCTAGAGGCACAGAGGGAGGCGCTGGCAGAGCTGAAGTTAGAGTCTGAGGAGCTGTACCAGGCAGCTCTGAAGCCAGACCCCCTTCTGTTTCCCTTCACTCATGAAGGTCCTGCCTACACACCGCCAAAGACCAAGTATGAAGCTCCTGATGGGAAATACAACAACATCACTAAAGTCTACACACAGTGATCGACTGTGGGGGCAGCCTGTGTTTGTCATGATCCAATAAGGCAAGATGCAGCCTTTTAAAAGCCTGCATGTGTAGGTGTGAAAGACACTTTGCTGCAATTTTTTTTTTTCTTGAATTGTATAGTCCCCTCAGTTGTTCCTCTGTATCAAATGCAAAAAACATTCATGGAAATTATGAATTGATTTTTTTTTTTTCCTCCAACATTCACATCTCTGTATAAAACATAAGAAAGCTGAAAATAAAAATGTACTTCTTTTTTAATTGATCCAATTTGTTCAGAATAAGTTAAACCTTTTTGTGTTAAGGTTAAGCCATAATCAATTACATAAAGCAGAAAACTGCTAATGCACAACTCTGTATGGGTTGAAACCGTACAGCCGATTTTTGTCATTATTGCATCAATACATTTAATATATTCATCACAGAGGAGTATCAACAGCATAGGTTAAAGAGAATAAGGTTTTTACAGTCCTGGGTCTAACTCAACCGTTTGATGCCATCAAAGGTGTTAGTACATTCTTGTGCAGCAGCAATTTTTTAATTTTAACCTTATTAAAACAATGCATGACAGGTCATTCATTACTTAGATGGAATACATGAAATGTTTCCATTGCATATTTTAACCCAATATTCCTTTTCTTACACTAAACAAAAAAAGAAGGCATTTAATCTTAAAACTCATTTACAGTGAGTCTGTATGTGCAGTCAGCCTTTGCACCTTTGTTTATACAAGTTCTGGAGAACCAATAATTTATGATGGGAAAAACAACACTGCCTTTGCAGATCCAACTGTAATTCTCTGGTTATATAAATGCTGTCATACTCATTGACCACTAGAGACTGCCACTAACTGTTTTCAAACAGAAGCTCACTAAATACAATTTGAGATGGCAATGAGTGATGACCTGTCTCTCCAGCGAGTGGCTCTCAATGATTTTGTTAAAGTCTCAAATCTTCATTTTACTTTGGCCACCATGGAACAGACAGCAGATTGATTGTGACAGTTCAGGAGTCCCGAGGCTTTTCCTGATTCAAGGGCATGTGCCAGTCTCTGGGAGGGTCTCGCCTTAGTTCCCATACTGGGGTGAAGTTTCTCTGCTCTGCCACTCTGTTCCTCTCACTTTTCTGCAAAGCGTCCTGCAATACACATACATTACGTATAAAATGCCTGATTTCACTTTAAAGTGCTTTTTTTTAGACACCATGAATATTGTCCGAAAGATCACAAGTCAAGGTTGTTAAAAAATTTGACTTCCTGCTGATGTACCTTGGCTTCTGCACCTCTGTGTTTCTCCCACTCTTTGCAGTTATGGTAATCCTCTTTCCACTGCTTGCAAGATGGGGAGGTACCATAAGTGTAATAGTGGTGAAAACAATTCCTCAAGCTTTTGCAATGTCTGAATTCACTCCAATAGTCATCACAGGCCCGGGGCGGCTGTACGAACAGACAAAGGAAGAAATCACCACCAATCCAAGTTGTATACATTATACTTTGCATATAAAGGGTCAACTTGGGGTGTGCTAAACTTGTGCAGCTGGCTATGTTTTTTTTGCTTCGTAAAGGTTTAAATTCCAACCTCATTCAAGGCTGTCTTGAATGACTGAATTGGTAACAAAAAGAGGCATTATTGGATCAAACTTATTGGGGGAAAAATGTCACTATTAGACTAGAAAAAATCCATTCTGAAACTAAAAATACTGGAAATATAAAACAAAGAATTGCAATAGTTATTGTAACAAAAAAATAAGCAGGATTCAATAATGGCATACCAATGATGTGAATTATTTTACAATTTCTGGCATTTATTTAGTCTGATTCATATGAGTATTCATTTCAGGATGTCTTATTTATTTAAAACTTTGGTTTCTTAGTCCATGATTCATATGAATATTCATTTCATGATGTCTTATTTATTTAAAACTTTGGGTTTCCAGATACATTATAATGAATGAATTATCCACTAACAAGCGATAGTGTTGACTTAAAGGAGAAAAAGAAAACAAGATTTGTCTGACAGCACCTCGCTCAGAGGAGCTGATCTAGCGTTACATCTATATTATATTTACATTTAGTTTTAACTGTGATTAGCAAAGCTAGTTTTCAAAGAAAGTTTACATAAATAACTGAGCTTCTGACATAGAATGGTTTCTGATTAAACCTCCTCGTCTAGCTAACTGACATTGCTTATTGCTAGCTAACGTTAAGGTTACTTCTGCAATTTAGCACCGATAGCTAATCTCCTTGCCAACTATTTGGGTCAGATTTGGCACTTTATACTCATTAACCGGACTATCAAAAAACAGGTAGATGAAATGAAATCAGGACTTTGTTAGGACGTTATTTACAGTATAATGTTACGATAAATTACCCTCCACGATGCTTCTCCAGACCGGTCCATTGCTAGCTGCACTAGCTAATACAGTAATACTTCCGATTTCTTTTCACAATAAAAGCAAGCGCTACCACACAGTTTTACAACCATTACTTAAGGCACCTTTTAGCAAACGTAAAAAAGGTACTAGTTTAAAAGTAATGACGACTAACAAAATATCCCATAATTGTGACCAATGTCTAATAATCTGCATTTGATAAATCCAAAATCTACTTTGGACAAATATGGACATTTCTTCTTTGTCGTTTATATAATTTTTGGTGTTAGAAAGCACTTATTACTTGTAATTTATCTTGTTACTGTCTAACTAAAACTGGACAATCAAACATAAAGCATCTGCTTATTCCTAAATAATGTGCCATGACTATAGAAACATCCTATCACATACCAGTTTAATTTAGTAGTTCATTTACATGCCTATACGTTACAAAAATAACTATTAGCCACAATTAATTAACTTCAAATAGTCCTTTATTGGTCTATAAATAAACCAAGAAAAAAAATCTTCCAAATTGCTCATATAATAAAAAATAAAACTCAAAATTATTTTTATTATTATTCAAAACAAAAGTAATGAGCTTTTATTGCTCCATTTTATCATAAGTATGGGACTCTGGATTATAATATATTTAAAGTCAATTGTAAAAATGCAACAATATATAATATCCCAACCATACTCCACAAGTTATTCTTTTCTTGTTGGTGGTGTGGTGATATTATTTATTTTTATTTATCCCAGAAACTACAGACAGCATTTTATAGAGCTCAGCTTCTGCTGATCAAGATATTACTGTCAGAGTTTCAATTACATACAATCCCAACAGCAAAAATCCTTTTTCAAGAGACAGCGAGACAAAATCCCAATGCATCTGAAGGCCAGTTTTTTTAGTTTTTTTTTTTTTACTTTGCTGTTGAATGTGACAATTGATACGGTAAGTCTGTGTACTCTAGCCAGTCTCTGCACTTGGAATCCTTCATGGCTTTCTGCCCTTCTTGCGTAAGGACTGTCCTTCTCCAGAGAAAGCGATGAATCTGTTCATTGCATCATCCTGGGAGGATTAAGAGATTTAAAAGTAGTTATAATTGGAAATATTAGCACAAGTGCTGCAAAATTCAATAAAAACAATTTGAATTATTAACTAATCACAAAATGATCGACAAAAATAATTATTATGGGAAAATAATATGAAAACTGCACTGCAGTACTGTAAATACAGGCTAGTTAAATATGTACAAAAGTATGATAAAATCTTTTCCACTTACGTCATCTAAAGTTTTCCTGGGCAGAGGCCTTGAGTTTCTGATGAAGGTGATCCTGCCCACTTTGAATTCGTAGTTGGGAATACCTCTGTGATATGAAAGATTTGAGTTGAAGGTTAGGAATTTATTACACTCAAGGCTAAAACACTGGTAGAATGTCCATTGATGAGTAGTTAAATAAAGATTTAACAGGTGCAAAACTGACTATCTCAGACTAGCTGACAAATTCTGCAAGCCAAAGTGTGTATGGTTACTTCTTGCAATTTGTTAAATGGCCAAACTAAGAATTACATCTGCAAGCTAACCATGAAATGTGACACCAAAACAAGATGACATGGGGACACTAGTGAGCAACCAACAGCAGAGAGTGTAATGCTCAGAGAAACCCAATATGTAAATTAGAAGGCTGTGGACAAAGTCTTGGTTTAGCAGTGACAGACAACAGGTGTATTTCAAGCTGTGTCACAAAATCATATCCATTGCCTGTCATACTCTATTGTACCATAGTGGTCACTCATACAGAATTATAGCAATAGGTGGCAGCAGCAACACAGCGAGAATTGGATACAAATTTGCGCACACTTCCAAAACTTTGTCAGAGTCTACAACGCAATTTTCTGTGCCTTCCGTCACAGTCTATTTCCAAATTCGGGGGCTTGATGGCTAAGAGCTCAAGGTGTTGGCCATAAACTGCAATGTCCCCCCCCCCCATTTCCTGTCATCTCTCTACTGTCTTCTGTCTAATAAAGGCATAAAATGCCATTATAAAGTTGCAAAGTTATCATAGTGAATAGTAAATCCACTGTGTTACAATATTTAATTTAATTAATGAATTAAGGCCATGTGTAAAATACTGAGCATCACCTTTTGATGTCACTTGGGCCAAGAGGGGCGGGCTGGGCTCAATCCCTTTTGTTTTACCATCCAAACGATTGCCAGAGCCAGTGAAAGCCTGAGGATAAGAAACAGGTTAGAAGTGACATTAGCGCCAATTACTATGGTTATCAGTAGTGGTAAGGGAATTAATTTGTCTCTAACCCACAGAAACATTTACGCACTCTGAATCCCAGGTCCATATCTTCGTAACTGGGGGGATCTGCTTCTTCCTCCTGTGCAGAAATTAGTTTTATCAAACTGTTCAGAGCACCAATTGTACAGCTACCTTCATGGTTTGGTCCTTACTGTTGGTTCTTCCTGGTGCTGAGGTCGTCGTTCAGGCTCTTTGTAACCCAAGGGAGCATCAAAATCCACCTGAGAAACAAAGTCACAACACATTTAAAGTGGAGAACAACAGAGTAATTCACTGTTGTTTGGGATAATGTAGAGGATCTTACGTTCATATCACACTCAATGATGGACACTGCTTTATCTGGCTTGGTCTCCATTACTCGCAGCTCATATATCTGAAACAATAACACTGATTCTATTAGCAGCAGTAATCAGTAGAAAATAATATATTAATACAACACCAATTTGAATGAGTTAGTTTACCTTTTCATTGTAGTTGATAGCTACGACATCACCAGTTGTCAAGCAGGCAAAGTTTCTCAATGCATTCTCCAGTCTGTAATAAATTGACTTTGTTAATCACTATAATTAAACAAAATGGGAAAAGGTCAATTCAATGTTCCCAACTGATATTTCTTACACTGCCTTGGGGTTTGTAATGTCTAGGAAGTCGGGGCTCTGTGGCTGGAACTTTGAGTAGGTGGCCACCATAAGGTTAACGCTTTCCACTTGGACCAGGCCACCTTCCTCCAGCAGGAGATTCTGCATCATCTGCAGCAAACAAAATACAGCAAACACCAGCGCTGCCTTAATGGATACTTACAAAGTGGTTTTAAGATCATTTAATTAGCAGAGAACATTTGGATTCCAACATTAAAAGTTGTTTCTTTTTCTCACCCAGTGTGGCAGGTAGCAGATTCCCTCATCTGCCACAAACTCCAGAACACCACAGTGAGTCATTCTGTCTGAGTTCTTGTTGGTCAGCTTGAACAGCATTGGATAGGTGATGTTAAGCCTGCCTGTGCAGGAAAGGGAGCAGAAAGGTAAGATTCATGCAAGGGTCCTACAGGAATTTTATGATAAAGAGCTGTTTGATTTAACTTTGACTTACTGAGCTGGTCGAGAGCTGAAGGTGGCATTATTACTGAAAAAGAAACCGTTTATTAGTTGAGACCAACAACAAAAAAGAGATCACGTAAACACCATGGCTTCCAATTAAAAAACATTTAAGATACAGGTATAATACCTATATGGTACCAGTCTAGTCCTTGAAATAATTATTCTGGGGAATTACATAGAAACTGTTCAGAGCATAATGTATCTTTCACCACTGTGGCTTATAAAAGGCATCTAGAAATAGGAAAGAGCATTAACTGGCAAAACTTTAACAAACCTAGATCCATAGACATGTTCAGGACCCAAAGACGTTTCTGTATTCACTACACGTTTACAGTATAACTCTCGAGATTTTACTGGCGGTGTTGAAAGTACACGGACATCTTATATGACAATAATGCTTACTTTTTCCTCCTTTCTCCACGTCGGAGCGGTCGTTGGGACCTGCCAGCATGGACACCGAGTAGCAGCGGTACTGAGTAGAGAAGCGGTTCTGAAACCCCCGGGACATGGGGTGGTCAAATACGTGGAAGGAAAACTGTGGAATAAACCAAGTTCTATTAGTAAAACACACGTTTTCGACATTTTAACGTGAGTTTGTTACATCCACGTATAACTTTCATCATGACAGGGCAGCTTTCTGCTAATGTCGTGTTGTTGTTAGCCGCTCGCTCGATAACGTTGGCTAGCTAAACTGTTCTAAGTACGATCTGTTATGTAAATGTATCGTCAACGTTGGACAAAATCGGAGTGTTACTCACCATGGCGACAGTTTAGGTCTTTTGTTGTCAAAAGACTCAACTCAAATCAAAATATCTGTTTCTGTTTTGTTATTTGAAAACGTTGCATACAAGCATAGACAGTAAAACCGAGACTTTTCACTGTTGTCTTCCGCTTCTTCCGGAAGTGTACGAGGTGACTGTAGGAAATGACGACACGACATACGTTAGCCAATCACAGCAGCCTACTTGAAATAGTTTTTAGATCCTTTGAAAAAAATCCTGTAAAATCATGGACGATTGTGCATTTTGAGGTGAAAACAACTTCTCCTTAAGTTTTCCATAAGAACATAAAAAAATACATTATGCTAAGCTATAAAGTTTGAAATGGAAGAGCCAACAGAGGCTGTATTCTGAGTCTTAGACTTCTCTTTATTAAATCTTGAATAAATCTAACTCACATCTCACCACCAGGCCATTAGTAGCAGTTAAGGAACTTTCAGCTGTTTTATCAAATGGATGACTAAACTTTCATTCTCCACTTCAAGGAAAACATGGATTTGAAGTGTGTGTATATATTATAACACCTATTATATAGAAAAGCTATTTAATGGACTAAGTGGTGAGTATTACAAATTAACATTCAATCTCAACCAATACCATTGTCTCACTAGTTTGTTTCTCCACCAGTTTCTAACACATGCTTTCTGTTAAACTATTTATATCTTCATGCCCAAGACAAAATTATGTCTCAAACATCTGTTTACAGGATGATGAATACTCCTCATGTGTAAAATCAGTGAAACTTCCCTTTAATATTTACCGACCACAGTTTAAATACATGACTAAATCACACAGCAGCTTTAATCAGAGCCAGTTTTAATAAGTCTTATGAAGACCAAATCAGACATAACTGACAGCAGCAAACTGATAAGTTAAGTCATTTTAGAGCTCTAGTTGAAAACTGTATAAGTCACGGATACAGTATTTAAAATACAAAACTGAGAAATGGCAGTGTTGCGATTTTGTAGTTGCACTTTGAGAGAACATTATAAAAATCCTAAGGTCTAAAGAAGACATCTGAAGTTAAATAGGGGTTGATGATGATGGAAGGGAGTTGGATGGATCTGTAGATCAACAGAATTCTCTGATCGAGTGGGTAATAAAATGTTCTGTCTTTTTTTTTCTTTTTCTTGATGTAAGCCTTCATATCGGAGGCCAACTTTTGGCTACTTCTTGATGCATGGCTTCAGGTAACCACTGGCAATATGCAGACAACAGAACTGTAAGGAGAAAAATACACAATCACACAACAAAATAAAATGAAAAGAACTTATGCAAGTCATGCCAAGCACATTAAATCCTCACATTTATCTTCACTTTTCCAGACAGAGAGGAGGGCATCTCTGCAGTCAACCCTCTTTGACAACAGCACTCCCAGCAAAGCCTCCGTCCTGGGCTGCAGCCTAAAGCAGCAAAGACAGCAAGAGAAAAGTCCTTCTTTAAAACCATCAATTTGCTGATTGACAAAAACAGAAATGCTTGAAAGAAGGCTTATCAGTGTGTGTGAGAGTACCAACTTACTTTGCCCAGGTTTTCTGCATGATGGAGGGGTTTGAGAGAAGGTAACCGCTGTGTTTCTTTAGTTTAGGACAAACCTGCAAACCATACAAAGCCAACATTACTACGCAGACTTGAGAGTTCCTGGTGGGTGCTGGCATACTTTTTCCAGCTTTTATGTTTGTGCCAGGATTGAATTTCAGATTTGAGGTTTTTAATATTCTTTTTCCTACTTATAATTTAGCTAAAATGCACATGTATTTGGACTGGAACACAGAGAACAATGCAGATGAAACAACACATTGGTATATAAAGTTTATCCAGACTAAAATATGTCCAAAGCTGTAGTCTAGTTAATATGTTTAAAATTTGACATTTGTGAATTGATTTTATTAATACAGATGGTTATTTATGGTTTTGATGTAATTTTATTGGGTTGGGTGTAGCGGTGTAAACTGTTGTTTGAATGTAAGTATGTTTGAATCTCCTTTTTATACTGTACGATGTGTAATATTGACCTGTGTCTGCAATAAAGCTTTATATATTTTGTATTTACAGTATGGAGTGTAAATGTAAATATGTGCTTATTATACTGTAATATGTACCCCAGAAAAAATAGTTTTTGCCAATGCAAGACTACAAATACTGAGGACTATCAGAATTATTTTGGCCTCTAACATTGATCAGGACTGTTAAGTATTGCAGAATTGTCAAGTTCAAACTTTTTCAAGCTTCAACTGAAACTTAAATGAAGACTAAACAGAGATGGATAACTTTCAGTTTTGCTGCAGTACCTGTCCCTCAAGCAGAAACCTGGCAAACAGTTTATAACGCTCAATGTCGTCTGGATAGTCCATCTCCACTGCTGGCAGCTGCCAACCTACACGGACTACAGGACAAACACAACCCTTACACAAATGCAGGCAGAGACACCTTTTAAGCACAAACAGGGCAATGGTGCTCAGCTACAGAAAACTTACAGAAGGTGCTTGAGCGGTGACATCTGATGGTGCCGGTGGACGAACAGAGCCACGGTGATGGCGACTCCAGAGGGGAGCCAAAATGACAATACTGAGGCAGAAGTTCAGGGATCCACTCTGCTTCTATTGCTGACACACCTGACGGAGACAGAAATGAAGACATTTCACCAGGTGAGACAACCAGCCAGCAAATTTAGACTTTTCAATTCATACAATACAAGAGTTACATCATTGTCCTGAAATACAGTATGACATGAATGTCGACAGAATTTACAGGAAATACACAGTAAGAAAAGGGATACAAATACATAACATCCACATAGGCAGTCACTCGAAAAAGATTTGTGCATTATAAAAGCCACACATGCAAAAAGTCTGAGTTATGATTGGTTGATGGAAATAGATTCCCGGTGTTCACAAAGCTCATTTACCTCTCATGTACATCTTGGTGGTCTCCATGATCTCTTGGTAGACAACGAAGTCCGGCAGCGTTTTGAACAGCGCGGAGGTGGGATGAATGTACACCGGGTCGTCCAGAAGAGGCGTCTATGAATAAAAACAAAAAGGTGAGCAGGTGAATGAGAGCCATAGTAGAGCCTCCTTTATTACAATTACAATGTTCAGACCAACTTGCCTTGTATCCATTCTTCCATTTTGGGTCCAGTATATCTTCTGCCTGTACACGCCTTGCAAGATGGTCTCCCAGTCCGGCCAGAACAATCTGCCGCAAGCAAACCACCTGGTGCTCGGTCGGCGGAGTCATCTTGGGATTCACAAATACTCCCACCTCTGGACACACTGCATTTACTGGGATGAGAGAAGGCGAATGATTTCCTGTTTTGTTCCTGGAGCACATTATGTGTTAGGTTTTCTGTGTACTTGTTTACCTGCGTTGGTAAGTTGTCCTCTGAGCCTCCTGATCTCCACCATGGCTTTATACCTCAGGCCGTTCTCCTCGCAAAACTTAGGAGTACAACCAGCAAATTCACAAGCACCAACAGCACCTGTTACAGAAATATAGTAAAATCTGTAAATCAGGACGAGAGGACCGTGACTTTGCAGTATTTAGCGACCGTTGCCGTAATTCTAAGGCCAATATGTGTATTTCACTCGGGTGGAAAAGGATGTTTAGCTGTGCTGTAGAGTAATGTCTGGCTATCAGAATCAGAATCAGAAATACTTTATTGATCCCCGAAGGGAAACTCTGTGTTGCAGTTGCAGAAATATTAGAAATATAGAGTAGAAATATAAATAAAGCAATAAAGAAATATAACAAGTTTGGATATGTACAGTATTTACATAGTTAAAGGAATGTTCTTATTATACAGTATTTACTATTATAATACTATGTGAGACAAGCGCCTAGCAACATTGTTGGATGCTCGGGTCTCAGCCTGGCAACCAACGTGAGCTTCGAGTCTGGGGAAGAGGGGGCGGAGGAGACAACTCTCTCTAGTATTTTGAATTTGTACTGCAGTAACTATTTTAAACACTAGCTGTCAGTATTACATATTGCGCCTTTAAGTCAAATCCTGCTTTTTTAAAACCTGGAAGAAAATGTTCTTTTTAAGATATGTCTTATATATCTTGGGGACTTTATAAATGTCAACAGTCAAACTGTCCAGTATAGAACCTTAAAAAAAATGTGAGTTTACCCAGCATAACCATGAGGTCCCCCAACAGGAGCGATGCTCCTTGCCCAGCCCACAACCTCCTCATTTGGGTCAGCCGAGCTCGACGCTGGGTGAGTTTGGAGCTCTCATCTTCACTACGCGCAGGTCTAAGGAGACAGAAAAATGGGTAGCAAAAATAAAAACAGTAAGTATGCAGCATGAGAAGCCAACATCTGTGTCAGTTAGTCGACAAGCAAACCCTGGAAGCCCCTATTCCAGTTGTTAACAGGTTCTATCAAAAACAGATTTATAAACAGATCTTAAGGTAAACGGAAAATGGACCACTGAAAGCGCTCTACACTACAGGCACCCTTCTCCCCATTCAGATTCATACACTGGTGGCCAAGATTACCATACAAGATGCCACCTGCTCATCAGATAAACATTCACACACATTCACAAGCTAATAGCATAGCCAACAGGAGCAATTTGGGATTCAGTATCTTGCCCATAGACACTTCGACAAAACCATATTTTCCACTACAGACGCCCCATAAGAGCAAACACGTGTCCTCACCTGTCAAGGTCTTCGAAGATCTCCCGAACTGTCATGGCTGCTACTACAGCAATGACGTAAGGCAGGCAATCCTGCTGCCTACCGAGAGCTAACATTTTAGCGTAACGCGGAGCCACAGGGAACGAAGCCATCGCTCTGCCCAGGGGAGTGATGGGACAGCTCAGCCTCGCTTGCTCCATCTCTTTCACCCTTATTAAAAATATAATAAACCCTTCATGACACATGATGACAAATAATTAGCTCAATTTGTCTAATCAGGGGGTAATCTGGGTAAAATAAAATTTTAAATGCAAATATGAATATAAAAGGCTGTGTTATTCTCTTAAATGCCCACATAAAAGGGAAGAAAATCTTAGTGAGTGCTATTTATTAACTGAATATGCTCTCAAATAACTTTATTTAAAATAACCCCTTTTTCATTGATGTCCCTTTAATTTTTAAGACGTCCTTATAAAAATCTGAGTGTAAGCAGAAACAAATTTCTCTTAACAATACCAAAACTGTTCTAATAAAAAGTTGTATTGGTCAAGGCAGGTAAAGACAGGCACACCCATCAACAGGCAGTTACCTTCCGGTTCGAGGCGGTTCTTTCAGAGCTCCCAATGAGACTAATAACTGCTCTGCTGCAACAAGAGCCTCGGCAGAGGGAGACGTTGGAAAGGGAAAATTGACAACCTGCACAAACAGAAAATATGAAGAGTTTATTTTTCTTGGAGGGATGCAGGATTTCACTCAGAAGCCTGCAGGTAAGTTGGAGTTGTTCACTTTTTACTGACCTTGTCTATGTTGAGGTCCTTCATCTGTAAAACCAGGTCTTCCACAGGCCGGCGAGTAATCTCTGCCTCTGAAAACAAACTGAAGTCTCCAAATACTGCAGACGAGTACAACCTGCAGAAACATCATAGAAACATTTGTGAAGCCTCAAGTACAGAAAACACCCATGTGATGACACATCACAGTTTAAAAGTCCTGACCTATAGCAGTGTCCCGGCTCCGTTCGTCCCGCTCTACCTGCCCTCTGATTGGCTGAGGCCTGTGAAGTCCATGTGACCCTGAAGGACGACACTCCGGTTACTCTGTCGTAGAAACGTTTCTTAACTCGACCACAGTCGACCACGTACTTGATGCCAGGGATGGTCAGAGACGTCTCTGCCACGTTGGTGGCTACCACACATGCACGAGTTCCAGATGGAGATGGCCTGAACACCTGCAGCCATGAGACACCAACACATACCTTCATAGTGTCATAGTAAACGTTATCCTACTGTATTGTACTGCATTATATGGATTCAAACTCTATTGTCTAAAACAACAATCTGTACAGAGCAGAATCTGCCATTTTGACTGGGAACTGATTATTTCACCTTTGATCTTATTACCATTTTAGATTATCAAACCACCACTGTCTTTTTTAATAAATTTGATTTACACAATGGTTAATAAAACAGATGGTAGTAGTAGTTACATGATAAAATCACTCTTTCACACCACAACTTAAACCTTACCGACACCTAATGCCAATATATCCATATGTATTTTTGGACCAAATTGTGTTATTTTCTGGAAAATAGTGTATCTTTAATTCCCCTGTAAGACTGCCTGTCTTAGATATATGTTTAGTAATCTCAAAATTCTGTTTCATTATGGATTTAACAGTTACTTCACTTAATTAGTTTGCAGATTTGTGAAGTTGTTACAAACAGTCAAACACCTGAGCTTTTTCCTCTTAATTAACACCTCAATGAGCTTTGGGCTGCAAACTAGAACCAATCGGGGAACAGCAAAAATCTGAAATGTATTATGTAATAAAATGGACCCACATCTACACCATGGCCACGTTTTCAAGACATTCCCTTTTTCTAGCCCAGTTGCTACAAATTAAGCTAGCTAGCTTATCTTTTAGCAGTTTTTAAGAGATATATATATATATATATATATATATATATATATATATATATCCCACCTTAGCCTGCTGCTCTGGGGCCAACAGAGAGTACAGAGGGAGAACATAGAGAGGAATAGAGGGGTCAGCCTTCTCCTCTGCAAAAAAACAAACAAAAACAAGGCAGAATTATTAAAAGCACTTATCTGAAATACGTTCAACTTGAATTAAAGAATTATTTTTTTATAATTCATTTGGAGTAGCTTGCCTATACTGGCGGGATCGTCTCCAATATCCAGGTCAGAGCCTTCATCCTCCTCGTCTCCGATTCCTGCCTCTCTGTCCTCGTCCCCTTCATCCACTGGGAGGGCGGAATAGTTATCCAGGTCAATTCTGGGAAGAGACTGGAGACAGAGATAACGCTTTTAAAATATGAACACAATAAATATCTGCCAAGGTTGGAGTTGGCTTAAATTTTATTTCAAAACACACACAGAAAAGGCTTTTTTTAAGTTACAGAAGCTTTTAAGGGCATTTTACTAAAAGTGGACTTACGACAGTCTTCTTCTGTTTGGCCTTCTTAAACTTCCTCATCGTCTCTGAGGTCTCTTTGTCCTCGTCTTCACCTGAACACAAAACATATGAATATACAAATACAGAGATGTGCCAGAGTGTGAGGGAGGGGAAACGGGTGTGTTAGACTCACCAGTGGTTGTGTTACCCTTTCTGTAGGGGAAAGCTTTTCTCAGTTTTCGACACAGATTGTGAACCTCTGCCTGACCGGTCAGAAACACCAGTATACCACCTGAAGGACAGAGGTGTGGCATCAGGTTGGTGATTTTGTGTGTGTGTGTGTGTGTGTGTGTGTGTGTGTATGTATATATAGTTATATATGTATATATAGAAAGTTAAACTCCATCAACTGCGGTTTGTCCTGCTTACTTATTGCAAATTACTCTATCACACTGAAATAAATAGTAACGTGCAATTCTTAATGCATTCCACCACAATATCTCAACAGAAGCAAAAACGTCTCCTTGAATCTGTGTGAATTCAAAATATTTAACCAATAGTATAAATAAATGTATAATAAATGCCCATCTTTTAGGTCATGTAATAGCCAAAACTGACCATAAAAAGTTGAGTTGTTATTATTGTTATCATTAACCCTATAGGTCAATTTAGTTTCGTAGTAAATAAATCTTAATACTTAAGTACAAAATCTGAGAAATGGGTCGTGTGAATGTGCACCTGGAGGCAGCATCCGGTGGATCTTGCATATTTTGTGAAAAACTTCTCCAGTGTAATCCTCCATTGGGGTGCGTTTGTTGAAATGTATTGTGACTGGGAACTGGCGAGCATCCACTTTGATGACGGGTGGTGGCGTCCGAAAAAGCTTTAGGTTGTCTGTGAAGTCCTCCACTCGCAGA
The DNA here is from genome assembly GCA_013375575.1 of Percina caprodes. Classification (NCBI taxonomy): domain Eukaryota; kingdom Metazoa; phylum Chordata; class Actinopteri; order Perciformes; family Percidae; genus Percina; species Percina caprodes. Next base: position 145,219 of record JABXJD010000018.1, on the reverse strand, counting down.
GTAGCTGACATGACCAGTAGTTTCATTGGCATACCTTTCTGCAGAGACGTGAAGAGTGGGAGCATGTTAAGGAAAAAAAGAGATTAGATAATATCATGCATGTGCTCTGTAAATCAGGATTTAAAAATTCAAAGTTTTTACACCAAGAACATGAAGAGCAGTCTCTTACCTTGTTTCTGAGCGGGACGATACGAGATAACAGTCCAATGAGGATGTCTGTGTACACACTCCTTTCATGCGCCTCATCTATGATTATCACACTGTATCTCCGGACCAGGAAATCCTATGAGATAAGACAGAGGCACAGAATAAATTGCAGAAATATTAAGGTAATTGAAGGAAATTAAATAAATAATTCCAATCACTTAAATTGGTGGTGATGGCACAGTGAATATGACACATGCCTTTGGTGTGGAAGATCTGGGTTTGATTCCCACTGCAATACATCAACCAATGTGTCCCTGAGCAAGACACTGAACCACTAGTTGCTCCAGAAGCGTGTTGCCTCTGACATATATGCCGATTGTAAGTTGCTTTGGATAAAAGCATTAGCTAAATGACATGTAATTTAATGTAATGAAAACAACCTCATGGTGAAAGACTTAGAGTTAAGTTTCAGATTTCAAATATTGCATCTCACCATCCTCATATGAGGGTGTTTAATCTCTCAGATCATCCTTCAAAAGATTAAAGTGGACTATTAATATGGTAGTACTACTATTATGAGCAGGATTTTTTTGTCAGAAACATTTTGTTATTAGTGAGGAACAATACGAGCACTCGTAGGAACCTTAAAAAAATAGTTTTGAGCTGAAATTGAAAAAATGAATGCAAATAATTTACTTTTATAAAAGATCTGGCTCCTCTTACATAGACAGACTAAACGTAAAACGTTATCACACATCAGAAATTTCATTAGCATATAATGTTTATTAGATTTTATTAAATGACTCAATTGAAAGTAACAATTATACCTTCTGAATTTCCTTCAGTAGAACACCATCGGTCATGAACTTGATCTTAGTATCGCTGGTCACGTTCCCTTCGTATCGAATCTGGTATGACACCACCCTAAACGCAGACGCACAAACATGTACAATGTAGTTGACAAAGAGTTTCCATTATCAGCATAATTTCCCTTCCCAAGCCTGTCACAAGGAGGTTTCAAAAACAAAGTAGTTTTTACACTCTGTCTGTGGAGGTTTGTGGATTTGAAATTAGTTAATGTGTAATTCTTTAAATGTTACCGTGTGGACAGGTTCATTTCTTTGGCCACTCTGTGGGACATGCTGACAGCTGCCACTCTTCTTGGCTCTGTGATTCCTATTATTTCACTGCCACTGAAGGAAATCAGAACGAAGACAACAGCAGTAACCACATATATCCACATCCACACGTAAGCCATTTTTCTAGGTAAATATCAGCATTATCAGGATGACCTACCTGGCATAGCCGGCTTCATACAGGAACTGAGGCACTTGAGTGGTCTTTCCACTTCCTGTCTCACCACAGATTACGACACAGGGATTTTCTCTCACTGCCTCCATGATAACCTGCTCCTCTGCTAACACTGGCAGCTTCAGACGAGCCTCCTGCAACAACAGATCGAAATACGCTTAAAACAAGCTAAAAAAAACACCTCTGTCTGAATCGAACACCTGTAGTTTTCACACACCTGTATTTCTGGTGATCTGTCAACAGGAATGAAGACAGCTGGCTGTGACGGTGTCTTGTTTTCAACTTTCCCCTGATCTGACATCTTCTCATTCTGTCCATTTTCTTCCGTTTTGTGTTGTTCTTTCTTCACCTCTTGTTTGTCTTCTTTCTCTATGGTCTCATCATCTTCCTCTTGATCCTCTTCCTCCTCATCAGAAGAGGTGTCCAGATCACTGCTTTCTTCTGCCTTTTGTTCCTCTTCTTCATCCTCCTCCTCTTTCCATTTTCTTTTTCTGTTTGCTCCACTGACACTGCTGATCTTTGCTCCTGAGTCTCCATCTGTTAATTCCTCTGGTAAACTAAAATAACACAAACTTATTAAGACCACTGACTCCACATACATACATACATACATACATACATACATACATACATACATACACATGCACGCACTTAAGCACGCTCGCACGCACTTTTCTTAGCTTATATGTTCCATATGAGCACTTACTGTGGAGTCTGATAAAGTTTTTCTCCTGTTCCTAGTTTGGATGTGGTGTACAGCAGCTTCAGTTCAGACTCTGGAAGCTGCACCTCAGCTAGTTTGGTCAGGATGTCGGCTCTCTGGACGGGATAGACAGCAGGACAGGTGAGTGGGTTACTAAATGTTTATATCCAGTATACCTGACGATCCTTTGCAGGAAGAGTTACTGTGAATAACCAAAAAGGAATGAATTGGTTCAATTCTGCGTCTAGGGCTATAATTACATTTCAGTTTTAGCACCAATAATAACACTTGAGTTTCAGAACTGATACCAAAATAACTACTTTTTTTTTTTTATCAATGTCTTCTTTTTTCTCTCTTCCTCATTTACGGTCATCGATCTACTGTAATAAAAGAATGCCCCACAAGAACATCTTATGTCAACATGTCATAAAAAACATGTTTTTTATAAACTGTTTTTTTGCTTTTAACAAAAGAAAGCAAAGTTAAATGATGTATTATCACAAGCAGTTGCACAAAAACCTCTAAATAAAGTGTTTAAAAGTGTAAAAATGTTCATGTAAATTAGGAACTATCTGATTAAAGTCTGGGTATCTTTTAGCAGATTTCTAAAGACGTGATATTTTATTTTGATTTTCAATTAATCTCTCAGCTGTTTTTGATAAAGAGAAAAATAAACTTTTTATTGAACCCTAAGTTGGCCTTTGTAATCATAAAGTCTATATATTTGTATACTGCTCCCCTATGGACTAAGTTTAAAAAGGCAAGCATACAGAAGCTTAAGATTGCTTATAATGACTATATGAGAATACTGCTCAACAAACCCAGGTGCTCTGGTGCAAGTGACCTGTTTTGTAATGCAAGGGTCAGCACCTTCCAGGCATTATTGAGGAGGCTACAAATTAATTTGTCACCTTCAACGTCTCCCAGAACCGCATTGTTATGCACACTGGTAAAACACTGGCATAAGTGTCTTTTATAGAAAAGCAGCATTGTGGTATCTGTTGTTTTTTATTTCTCTGTATATGTTTATCTTTGTCTTTTTTAATGTATGTTTATGTCATGTGTGTGTCTTCTGAATGTACCTTGAGTCTGGCAATAAAGCTGATGATGATATAACATCTTAGAAAATGATAAACAGATAGTTTTCTTCTTAAAGCTTCACAGCTTTGTGTGAACCAGCATCAAACTGTGTCTCACCTGAGCTTTCTTTTCTTTGCGTTCCAGGACCTTCTGCAGCTCTTTCCTCTGCTTCTTGGTGAGGGGCTTTTTGGTGGAGACAGGTGTCACTGAGGCTTTCTTCTTCTTGGCTTTGTTGGCTGGAAGGACCAAAGCGTTGCTCTGGTCTACACCTTTTAGCCTGGCCCCAGCTGATGAAAAAAGGTGTTACAACCCAAACAGACAAGTAATTTAAGAGGCAGTATAGACCAAATAATTTCACCAGTTTATGGATCCCATTTCTTACCTTGAAGTTCCACGACAACGTTTGTCTTCTCTTCCTCTGCTGGTTGTTGGGTGTCACTTTGCTGTCTTCCCTTCCAGTTGTGTTTCTTCCTTTGTTTTCCCATTTTGAACTGAGGTCTAGAAATTAATAAATAACAATGTGTTCAAAACTACCATCTGATAACTTGTAACGTTAGACACCACGAAACAGCCAAACGTAACAAGCGCTAACTAGCTAACAGTAGATTAAACACTATGGTAAAAAAAAAAAAAAACGTAATTTACACAACACACTACATCTTTGTGAATATTATAAAATACAAACCTTTTATTTTAATTGGTTAAAGAACGGCATGTGAGATTTAAACCATTTAAGTTGTAAAATACAGCCCACGCAAAAACCTCACGTGTAAACATACGAAGGCCCAACAGTTAAAACTCTCCGGCGCTGAACGTTGTCTCCACAAAAAGGTTCCGCTACAAAGACGCAAAACACATTCCGCAATGCCTACAAACTAGTATTTGGTGTTTTATACACGTTGTGTTGTTTGTTAATAATAATTTATAAACAAATGTTTTTTTAAGCTGTTGAAAACAACATTTTTATATGATTAAGACATTTTTACTTTTTATAAATATAAAAGGCAAATTAATACATCTGAAATAAACATTAAAATATAATGCAATTAGACAAACATATCCAATGATAGACATCACACATAAAAACACCCTATCAGCATAACAACTTCAGACATAACCATTCATTCTCATTCAGTATTAAGGTAAGATTATTTTTGATTGCTCACAATTACAAATAAAGCATGTCAAGGTGCTAAAACAATTTTTTATTTATTAGTTTTCAACCACACAAGCCTTTGAAAATAGAACATTTAAATTTGACATTTCAACAACATGGCAGAAAGGATCTGTGTAGTCAAACCTTACATAGAAATTTGACGTTAATTAATGTGATCATTATTATTGTCCATAAAAAGAGGTTCTTGTGAGCAAGTGTAATGAGTACAAATGTGCAGTGCAGGCCAACCAATTTTTAATATTCTCAACTGATGTGAAAATAGACACATCAACATATGGCTATAAGTAACAAAGTGATATGTTCATAGACGTTTAGAGATTTTTACACAACACAACACAACACTGGCAAGTTAATTTTCCAATAGCTCAGTACATATCGTGGGTCACATTTGTTTAATAACCACATTTAACTGATTCTTATTAAAGCTGTCAATGTGATTACAATTAATATCAACTACATTGTTACTGGAAATTTTACTCTCAAATAATTACAATGGCATCAGCCTCAAAACTCCAATATCGGACACGCACTAGTTATGTTTAATCTGTCTTTTCATTTAATTTATTCTATGTGTTAAACAGATGGCTGACAAATAAACAAAAAAAACAACATAAACAGTCTTAGTGAGGTGACCATCACCCATAAGTGCTCAGTTTGTACCATTTGATATATTATTGTTTACATACTTCTCAACCCTTTCCACTGGTTCCCTGTTTGTAAGCATCTACATTTGTTCTTTCTCTACTCATTTATTCAGGGTTTTCCTTTAATTTGTTACCTGATTGTGCATAACGATTAACATTTATGGTACAGTCTTCAACATAAAAGCATGTGAGAGGCCTTTTCTCTACAAATGTGCAAATAACAGCAGCTCTTCTTTTGTATCTAAAAATGACAAAGCACTACAGCTCCATCTCAGATGCTGCTATCCTTCAAAGGAGTGTATTCATTCTCCCTCAGACTCTCCCCTGCTGTGAAGCTCTCCTCTGTGGTTCTCCTGGCCTCTTTGGACAGCCTCTCAAACCTCCTCAGGAATACGATGAGAGCCACCAGCAGAGCCGCTTGCACCACAACAAACACAAACAGACACACCTGCGAGGCCAGAGCCAAGTCACAGTACCAGTAATGGCAGGTATCAAGGACCTCCTTCTCTGTTAAATACACCACCAGCCGCCCTCTCAGGCCAGGAGGAAAGCTACAGTTGACGCCCAAGTGGGATGTGACGGTGGCAGGCTGACGCAGAAGCCAGGCTCGCAGGTAGAGGATGCCACAGTCACAATCCCAGTGGTTACCATGAAGGGAGACAGAACGGAGAGAGGTCAAGCCATCCAGGAGCCCATTGGGGAGGCTCGTCAGCCGGTTGTTGTGGAGAAGGAGGGAGGTGGTTCCTGCAGGGAAACTGGTGGGCAGCGAGGAGGAGGTGAGAGACTTGCTGCTGCAGTCCACCTGACTGCCATGACAGGAGCAAAGGTGGGGGCATGCTGATGACCTTTGAGCTCCAAACAAGGGGAGCAGACATAGTAACAGAAGCCCCTTCATGTTTACCAATCACTGACTTGAGAGGAGAGGAGAGGAGAGGAGAGGAGAGGAGAGGAGAGGAGAGGAGAGGAGAGGAGAGGAGAGGAGAGGAGAGGAGAGGAGAGGAGAGGAGAGGAGAGGAGAGGAGAGGAGAGGAGAGGAGAGGAGAGGAGAGGAGAGGAGAAAAAATAAGAAAAACAAAGAAAAGAGAAAACTGTGTTGTAACCATGAATTATTTATTTTCAAGAGCTGTTTGGATTTAAACTGAAAATAAAAATAAATGCAGTCCAACAAGGGTGCTGCAGTAATTACCATCTTTATGCAACATCATGTCTGGTAGTTTGATACTATTTTAAAACAATAACACAAGTTTGAAGTGTATCTTTAACAAGCTTCGTTCATGCTTTTAAAAACACAGTACTTCTGCCAAACTGAACTTCACACACCAACTTGATATCTTTCTAATTACTTTGATATTTTGGGAGTAAGAAACTAAGCAATGGGTTAGGAATCAGTATCTAAATTCAATTAATGTAAAAGAGAGCTACTGAACAAAAAGGTTTTAATAAGGTCTAGGAGAATCATTTACCTTCAGTGCAGCGTGTCTTTAGGAGAAGACGTGTGTTCTCTTCTCTGAGGGGCCCGAGTGTGTGTGTGTACCAGCTGGCTCTCACTGATAAAGACCACTTACAAATATGACACACACACGCACAAGCACAGATGTATATAACAGGATGTGAAGTATCTCAGTAACTCTTTATCTTAGGGATACTTCACATCTAATACATTTCTACAGTAGGAAGTTCTCTGGAAAGAATTGCTTACTAAATAAAAGTAAAATAAAGACAGTGTACAATTATTACGCTTACAAAATATATACTTTTAATTAATTGCCAATTTACTCTGCCAAATTCAGAAAAATTTACTTTTTACTCCACTACATTTATTTGATAACTTTAGTTATTTTGCATATTTAGATTAATAATACACAATAAATAAATAAATTATGAGGCAATACAACAGAATAATATACGTTTATTGATCCCAGAGGGGGAATTTAAAGCTACCCAGCAGTATATAAAGTAGGCCTACTTAAAATTAGCCATTTACTTGCTGCAACATTAGTGATGTAGTGATGCATCAGTTATTATAATCCAGTGATACAATCAATATTAGATACATTTTGAAATGGCCCATCTTGCATAACCTCGCATAATGAGTACTTTTACTTTTAGTATTTTAAGTAGGCCTATATTTTGACGGCTTTGATGCATCTGTACTTTTACTTAAGTAAGATTTTGAATGCAGGACTTTTACCAGTAACAGTGTATTTTACACTGTGGTATTACTAATTTTACTAAGTAAAAGATGTGAGTGCTCATTCTACCAATGAATATTACATACAGTATTAACCTTTATTTTACCAGAAAATAATCCCATTGAGATTCAGAATCTCTTTTTCAAGGGAGTCTTGGCCAAGACAGCAGTATAGTTCCACTAAACAGAAAAAGACAGTTAACATCATCTCAACATAATCGCCAGCAGCGATTAGTAACAGCACATGTGCAATTAGTACTCAAGTAGTCCGTTAACCTAATTTTAAACTGTCTCATTGTTGGTAGGTAGTATAATTTAAAATTACTTTGCAATTTATACCAGGATGAGGGTGCAAAAACTTTAAAGACACTTTAACCGAAGACAGTTTGTGTTCAGTGACTGTCATACATGAATTGCCCAAATGATCTGAGATTACATTTCCTGGTGGTGACTTTAGGAGTTATGAGAGTACACATGTAAGAAGGCAGTTTACACAGTATGGCCTTAAAATGAAAAATACGGCAATGCTCCAACCGCGATTGTGCAAAGAAGGCCAAATAATGCTCTCATACAAGCTACAGAGTATGATAATTTGAATTAGTTACAAATCTTAGTGCTGCATGGTATACTGAGTCCAGCATTTTCAGAGAAGATTGATTTGCTTGCATGTATAAAATATCACCATAATCCAGCATTGACAGAAATCTGGCTTGTATAAGTGTTTTTCTTGCACTAAAAGAGAAACAGCCTTTGTTTCTATAATAGAAAGCCCCCTTTACCTTTAGTTACTAAGTTTACCTCAGTTTTTTTGTTAAACACTCTATATGCTGCTTAAAGGACAAACTTTTTTCCAAGAAGAAACCAAGATATTTGTAGACTGATACTTGTTCAATTACTTTCTCCTCTAGTGTAACAATCTGTCAAGCATTGTCTGTGTTCCTTGATTTAGAGAAGAACATAATTTTGGTTTTCTCAGAGTTTAGTACACGTCTAAATTCATGGAGATTCTTCTGAATAAAGTTGAAATAAAGAAAAAAGAAACTACAGATATTTCTATCATTTATACTAATGTTATGTCGGCTTGTGTCTGCTCTGACTGGCAGGGAGAAGACGCTGTGTGCAGGGCAGAGGACGAATGGCTGCAGGAGATAAACATGAATCAGCAGATAACGTTTTCCCGCAGCAGCTCCTGCTCTGAGCGCTGCCGTTGAGAGTGACAGGCGGAAGTGACGGAGGAAGTCAAAGCTGCGCTCACTGGACCTTAATGTACAACTCTGTAATATTTAAAGAAATGATGCTGAGCGACGAGAAACAAGTTTATTTGTCACACTTTTATAAATGGGGCACAGGCTGAGCTCAGCTTTCAGGCAAAATTGAATGTTCCTCAGCGTGCACACACACACGCACACGCACACGCACACGCACACGCACACGCACACGCACACACACATTATTGATTTATTTTTACCGGCAAAGCATACTGTGTAGGTCATGATGTATTTAATACAAGCAGAGGGCATCAGCTATAAAGCAGTAAAAATAGGCCCACAGCATTTAGCGTATATGAGTAATGGCAGCATGCCTGCACATGCACCCTGCACATGCACCCTGCCACTGCACCGACCCTCGCATTATGTCAAAGGATCGCCATTCACAGTTAGTTTTCTCGCAGCGCTTATAAAATTGCTGGGAGAAAATATTTGACTTGCCATACGGTATGGGGAAAAAAATATCACATGAAGGTATTTATGAGGATCAAAGAGCAAATTAATAAGAGAAAAAGTTGGAAAGAAAAAGTAAAGTCACAGCTGTGGATAAAATGGAGTTTTATGGACGGATAATTGGAGGAAATGTCATGAAATACAAACACTCACGCACCCAAACACAAACTCACAAACACATAATAAAAAAACAATATCCATCAAATCTTACCATTACCAACAAACTAAATTTCTTTACAAAACATCTTGTACACATCATACCCTGACAAAATATCCCAAAAGTTTAGCATTGCATTTATAAATTAGACACACTAAGTAGTAATTTAAATTACGCATTTATATTATATATGTTAAGACTGTTAAACCACAACGAGGGGCTCAAATTGGGCAAACGGATAGTTTCAGAGACAAAAAAAAAAATGCTCTGACGTATAACCGTCCAGGCAGACAAACCATACAAAGCACCAAACCAAGGATAAATGTACAGCCAGAGTTGCCACTAACATGTGATATCCATTTTCAATGTCTGAAGGTCTCACTGTCGGTCAGGGGAGAAACAGCAGGTGGTGCTGCAGCCCAGCTGAGAGCACGGGAGACTAGTCTTTGTCGTGCATCTGCTGCTGCATCTTATTCAGCATCTCCTGCATCCGCTTCAGCTGCAGACAGAAAGGATGTTTGGTTAAACTCATAAATAAATCATGTTTAATTCTAAAATAGTTTAAAGCTCATAATAGGCTGTATTTATATAGCACTTATTTCGCATTCACACACATTCATACACTGTGGCCGAGGCTGCCGTTCTCATCAGATAAACACTCACACATGGTGATGATGGGGCAACTCAGGGTTCAGTGTGTTGCCCAAGGACACTTTGACATGGGACTGCAGGGCCAAGGATTGAACCACCAACCTTTCAATTGGCAGGCAACCGCTCTACCACTGAGCCACAGCGACCCCACACATTCAGACTGGCACATATTGGGGGGGCTGACCGATAATTCAGAAATACTGGCACTAAGTATATAATTTCAGTCATGATTTTATTGATGAAAGGTTGGATTTTAGTCCCAAATTATATATATTATTAATATTATTATATATACATATTTGTAGCATTTTCTGTAGCAATATTTGCATATTGTATTTTAGCCACGCTAATCAGTTCTGTACGCCCTACTACGTCCTGCTGTGCCCTGCTACATCCCGCTACGCCCTGAACTGTTCCAACTATTATTTCTCATAATTCCATTATCTTTATTGTTACTATAATTGCCACTGTTCATCATACCCCCAACCGGCAAAGCAGATGTCTGCCCACCAAGAACCTGGGTCTGTCTGAGGTTTCTGCCTATAAAGAAGTTTTTCCTCACCACTGTTACACAAAATGCTTCCTCTTAGGGGAATTACTGGAATTGTTGAGTCTTTGTAAATTATAGAGTGTGGTCTAGACCTTCTCTATCTGTAAAATGTCTTAAGATATCTCTTGTTATGATTTGATACCAATGTTATGTTACTAGTTGGATCTTTAAATTGCTTTGAAGTTACATGAAATATTCCTTCAGTCAAGAATGAGTTTCATGCAATCATTTCACAGTTTAGTTAGTGGCCATCTTGTACTGAGATAGGGAAATCATCTTACCCCACCTGTTAGACCTGTACCTCATCTGGGATACATTCATGAAAAACAGAAAATCTTCACACAGAAATCAAAACATCAAAAAGCAACAAATGCTTCATACCTCTTCATCTTTCATTTTGATTAGTTTCTCAGTCTCAGCATCCGGGGTGGACAGCGGCAGGATGGGGATGGGACTCTCCATACGATTGTCCTGAGCCAGTTTACTGGTAAGAAGAAGAAGAAGAAGAAGAAGAAGAAGAAGAAGAAGAAGAAGAAGAAGAAGAAGAAGAAGAAGAAGAAGAAGAAGAAGAAGAAGAAGAAGAAGAAGAAGAAGAAGAAGAAGAAGAGAAGCTGACAAAACTGTACTGAAATGTGTTAACATCAGCAGTTACCTGAGATGTTTATAAAACCTCCTCTCTCTCTCACGTCTCCACATACCTGGTCATCTCCTGTATGCACTGCGCTCTGTAGTTTTCGTAGTGGACGTCGCAGGTCACGTCTTTGAGGTCGTGCATGTGTGAACGAATCAGCATGTTCCTCAATTTCACAAAGTCACAGTGCGACTGGTTCTCCACTGAGAAAAGAAATACTTAAAATCAATTAATAATCTCTAAAAAGTGATGCCATTCAAACTGTGATGCAGGCTGATGACAGCTGCACAAAAAGTGAACATACAAACAAACCTTCAACAATTCCCCAGGGGTATAGTCTCCCTCTCACTCTCTGCCCTCGAGCCTCCACCACTGTGTTACTGCCGATCACAGCAAACGGGGTGCACTCCTGCACACAGAGACATGAGGGTGGGTTTGTTTTTCTTACCCTGATCTATTCAGGCAGAGCTGACTGAGCAAGCTGTGCCCTGGTTCATATTCACAGAGTTATACACATTCACAAAAGCCTACTGGGCGTCTTCAGAGAGGCGTGACTATAATTGTTGAAACATGTAAAAAAAAACATTTTTTGTTTATTTTGCACATATTTTCCCAGCTGATTAGTGGATTCATGTCACAACATTAACAATTGCTTCGTTGCTACAATTATCACGACAATAATGTCACTTGTTACATCTGTTTTACAAGTCAAAATGTGTGCTCTAGCCATGCAGATAGTTTTAGTTTTATGTGCCCACTACCCAGGTTATGAGGTATGAGATTTCTCTTTGTTTATGGTGTTTGTAGCACAATTGTCTTTTTTCCTAAACTCAATCCACAGACCTCTCCTGATGTTACAAAGTAATTCCTATAAAAACTGTTTCTGGACAGATATGTTGCTGTTAGGTCTCTCAAATGGGATGTTTCAGTGCTTTGTGGACCAAATACTAAACTTTATTCACTTTCACTTTGAGTGAAGATTAAGGCAGACCCCTCAAAACCTTGGCACATAAAACTGATATTATCTGGACAGCTAAACATCCCACAAGGAGGTAAGTGAGAACAGGGCTGTAGCTTCCATTGAGAACAGTAAGGTTTTAGCCACCAGCAGAAGTGTGTTTAATCAGCTGATTCCAGTATTTTTAGACTGAATATATTTATTTAAAACTACTCTTTAGCCAACCAAATAGCTAACCAAATAAAGAAATGTACTATTTCCACAACATAATTGGATTCCTATTAGTAAAATGAAAAGATGACCAAACAGCTGAACAAACATCTAAAAAAAATAGTATTTTCAGAGTGAGGGTGTGTTCGCTTAATCCTGGTTAGGACCCTGATTGAGAAAATATCTTTTCTTGCACCCCAGAGAATTGAAAATACCTAAATCTGTGGCCAAAGTTACAGTGACTTCACTTGACAGTTAACCAGTTATTGGTCTCTGACTGACTCACCTTCAGCTCTTTGTCAAGTTGTTTAAACTCTTCATCCTCATCTGAGTCACATTCGGGGAACTGGTACACTTTGATCCCAAACTTGTCTATTTCCTCTCGTATCTAAAGATACATCCGATTAATGGTTACAGTGAACAATCTGTATACAGTAAAACATGCTGAATTCACTGTGGAGATGCAGTCATGGGACTCACTCTGTCTTTGAGCTTTTTTATCTCATTGGGCGTAAGGCAGTCGGCTTTTGCAATGAGAGGAATTATGTTCACTTTTTCATGAAGAGCCTTCATGAACTCAACATCCACCGGTCGCAGTCTGTGGAGACAAATCCAGAGTGAAAGTGAAGTAAGAGTAAAGTCTTTCAAATTAAAACAGGTAGAAAATGTTTTTGAATTGTCACGCTACTTTATTCCACCTAGTTACTGACTTTAAACATTGTTTTGTGTTTGTGTGTGTGTGTGTGTGTGTGTGTGTGTGTGTGTGTGTGTGTGTGTGTGTGTGTTTGTTTTTACCCATGCCCAAAAGGAGGGATGAAGTAAAGGCAGCAGTGGACTCGGTTGTCCTGGATGTTCTTTCTGTTCAGACCGCTCTCATCCCTGAAGTATTGCTCAAACTGCTGATCTATGTAGTCTGTGATCGGCTTCCAGCTAGGCACACACACACACACACACACACACGCACACACGCACACACGCACACACGCACACACGCACACACGCACACACACACTACATTAACAACTCCTCTAGGTATTGTGAATTCAAGTGAGCAGGCTAAATCGGGCACATGTCAGAGCAGCAGGTCTTTCAGCTCACCACTCGTTGTTGTTGACTGCGTCTCCGAACCCCGGCGTGTCGACGATGGTCAGCTTGAGCTTGACTCCTTTCTCCTCAATGTCTACAGTGTGTTTGATGATCTCCACCGTTTGGTTGATACGCTCTGCAAAGCACAGACACAGAGAAGAAGACGGGGAGAAAATGAGGTGAAGCAGCTGAAACAGCATGTCAGGGATAAAGTAGAACAAGACTGTGAATGGTGCAACATAAACCCCGATGGAGTAATTGAGGGGTGTGCCCTCAGCAATAGTGACACAATTGATAGACATTATTAAACTTATTACAAAGCTGCTTTACAAAGGAATCAGGCATAAAGGATAAGGGTATTGAACAAATCCCATGAAAAGACCAAAATCAACAATGTTTCTCAATATTGCACTACAAATCTTTACCAAACAGGTAATGAATATATTTCTTTTTTTTTAAGGACTAAATAGTGCATTTGTTGGGGACTATTATCAGCGAGGATGCCTAGTATGACTGGTGCAGAGATAATAAATAGCATAAAGACTTACCTTCAGCATTTAGTAACTTCCTGTCTTTGTAGAGGTCTGTGAGGAACAGGCTGTTGACCAGGGTGGATTTACCCATACCAGACTCTCCTGCACAGACAGACAAACAGACAGACAGACAAACAGACAAACAGACAGACAGACAGACAGACAAACAGACAAACAGACGGACCGACAGACAGACAAACAGACGGACCGACAGACAGACAGACAGAATGTTTACAATTTACAAATAAACTAAAAAGTTCATTTATTAGGTATATTAGCAAGGTGTACAAGTAGGTTTTCTGTCATGTTTGTATCTTTGACTACAAACTGACCTGCCACCATCAGCGTGAAATCAAAGCCTTTCTTCACCGACTTCCTGTGGACCTGGTTGGGCAGAGTTGCAAAACCCACATACTGTTTCTCCTGTGACAGAAAAAGAACAGACACAAAAGAAAGAAGTGTTTAGTTTGAAGTCATGCTTTGAGGAAGAAACTATCAAATCATAGTGCTGCAACTAATGATTTTTTTTTCTAGTCAAACAATCAGTTGATAGAAAAAAAATTGGCAGCTAATTTGATAATTGATTAATTGTTTCATTTTACAATCAAAATGTTCTTGTTTAAGATTCTCATCTGTGAAGATTAGATGTTTTTCTTTATACCATGTGATAGTTAATTGAACATCTTTGGGTTTTGGACTGTTGGTCGGATGAAACAAGTCATTAGAGCAAATTTTGACAGCCATTTTTTTTACTATTTTCTGAAATTTTTAGTCAGAACAGTTAATCCTCTAACAGAGAAAATATTCAACAGATAAATCAGTAACGAATATAATTGTTAATTGCAGCCACCTTGTAGCCACATTTCCTGATTATGTAAACAACGAATGGAATAAGAGAAGATCACTGTAAAGTAATTCTTGCAGCTTGTGTGTCAGTGCTATCCTGCGGTGTTCAGATAACAAGGCAATGAAGGACTACACAGTGTTATTAACAAGATAGTCAGATTTTCTTTTTTCTCTTTTTATTTAGGGCATTCATTTAGAACTGTGAACAGACAGTTTGACCAGAACTAGCTTACTTAGGTGTCCTATACGTATAACCATTTATTGTATAAAGTTGCACAATGCAATATTATAATATACAATATTCTAATATGGGCCATTCTGAATAATGAGTACTTTTACTTAAGGTAGTTTAAGTAATTTTGCAGCTAATTCACTTTTACTTAAGTAATATTTTTAATTCAGGATTATAACTTGTAACTGAGTATTTCTGAACTTTTGGTAACGCTTCTTTTACTTTTTACAGTAAATGTTCAGAGTATTTCTTCCACCACTGCAAAAGACAAACAAAAGTAGCATATTATCAAAATTGATAAGCTAGAAATGGAGATTATTTTACATTTCTGCTTGAAAAATGATTTAAACATTAATTGATGATCAAAAAGTTTACTAGTCCATTTCGACTAATTTAAAAGTCGACTAATTGTTTCAGCTCTACAATAAAACATCAAAAGCAAGCAGGTTAAACATCATAAGCAAAGCAGACACCAAATAACTGTAAGAGTTAAATGTATCTATCAGCTCCTGATAAAATAAAAATGACCTCAACAGACAGACAGAATTAAAATACAATACAGAAAATCTACGACTGCATGGAAAAAATGTGCACAGCATTCCACTGTGAGCAGCTGAGAAAAAAACAGCGTCTCAGATTGTTGGCTAAAACTCTCACATAAACACACAAAGAGAGCCACAGGATACCAGTCGCTCACTGTGTCACACAGTAGCTCTCAGTCCTGCAGGTTTTCTCTGCTGCATCTGGCAGAACGTCATCTTTCCCCGACAGTACGTGTTGACATGTGTAGATATAAATACGCACTCAAGGCCCGTCGAGAGCATTCACACACAGACAGAAGCTACATTCAACAGACCTGAAAAGCTCTTTTTTTCACTCTGCAAAACACACAGCCAAACAAACAGTCAGAGCCCTTATAAGCTGTCATAACTTGTCATAGGCATTTCCGACAGCCCTCTCGGGTGAGGATCGCATTTACAAAAACACACACAAAAACCACAGGCGGTGCAATCAGTGCATGGCAGACACACTTGTCAGAAAGCCAGAGATGTGAGAATGAAAAGAAAGCTGTAGATAAATCAGTGAGTAATCAAAAAAACAGTTCCCCTCAGCAGTAAATCTGTCACTGGAGGTATCACGCATCTCTACAGAAAAGCAGAGATAGCACCAAAAGATGCTGGCAGTGAGTCAACAGGTGCTAGGGCTTCTTGTTTATGTTTTGTAAAGTATTTCTGAAATATATATAATATAATATAATTTTTTCACTCTTTTTGTCTATTTTACCCAAATAAATGCAACTATTTTACCTTCTGCCTGGCTGTTCTGACTCGTGGGCACAGCAGCCGTTCCACCAGTTTTTCCTGCAGCATGATGGCATCCATCCCAAACCACTCCAACACTGACGGACCAAAAATAGCCACGGGTCTCAGAAAGTTGAAAAACAGCCCAGCAGGGAAAAAAGCAAATGTGAAGCCTCGAGACCTTGATAAACTCGTCTCTCGCTCTGTGTCCGTTCCGAAATTGTCTCTTACACACCTCTTTTCTGTTTGGGCTCTTTAAATGTGTCCCTTTTGTTCCTCCTACTTTCCTTCTCCTGATTCTCTTTCTTTTCTTTCTATTTCTTTCTTTCCTCTGCCCTACAGCGGTCCAACTCTCCCTGTTCAGACAGGTACGGAGGAATTCTAACTTAGAGGGAGGGAAATGGAGAGAGGGAGTAAGAAACAGTTGGCAATTTGAGGGAGGAAACAAGGGAGGGATGGAAGAAGTGAACCTCTAAAAGAAACTCATTCATTCAGCCTGTATTCCCTCCCCCAGCTTTAAAACTCTACACCGAGAGAAATGACAACCAGCTCGCAAAGCAATGCAGAATGAGAAGAAACAGACAGAAAAGTTTAGATTAAAAAAACTTGTTTGAACTTGACTGTGACAAAAGCAACAGAACAAACAACAGATAAAGACACAAACGCAGCAAGTAAATGCCTGAAGAGTGAGTGTATAAGTGTATAAGTACAAGTGAATACAGAATAATTGACAGCAAAATGTACTTAACAAAAGTAAAGAGTTAAGTCTTGTTTTGCAAACAAATGGCTCCTGTGAGTGATATCTTATATAAAGTAAGGAAGTTTAATTCTTTCAACAGAGGGCTCCAAAGGGTCACAATATAAAACTAATGAAAGAGGAATGATAAAAAAACAAAGTTCTGTTACACTAATCTGTATTAATTTTACTTTAGCTAATTAGTATACATTTTGTATACATTGTTTATTTTAGGTCTAATATTTATCTGAAAATCCTTACAAAAACCCAGCCTAAAACTGCTTCTTATTTTGTTTGGTTTCTTAGGCATCTATTTGATTAAAAAGTAATAGTTTAATATTTAAAAATAAAAAAAGCATTTCTTATTCTCTTTTTTGCTGTGAGTTAGATGAGAAATTTATACCACTTTCATCGATGTACAATAAATATGATGCTACAGCCAGCAGCCGGTTAGCTTAGCTTAGCACAAAGAGTGGAAATGAGGAAACCTGGCTCTGTCCGGAGGTAACCAAATCAACATTCCACCATGTATTAATCTTCTCATCACATACAAATCAACATATCTCATCAAACTCTGTCAAACTATTCCTATTATATTGATGTTAATTCACATGTCACTTTTTTAGCAATCGCTGTAAAATAATTCTTGCAGCTTGTGTGTCAGTGCTATCCTGCGGTGTTCAGATAACAAGGCAATGAAGGACTACACAGCGTTGTTAACAAGATATTCAGATTTTCTTTTTTCTCTTTTTATTTAGGGCATTCATTTAGAACTGTGAACAGACAGTTTGACCAGAACTAGCTTACTTAGTAGGTGTATGTCTAAACCTTTATTGTATAAAGCTGCACAATGCAATATTATAATAAACAATATTTAATTCACATATTTCACGTTTTTTTCAATCACTCTGGTCTAGACTGCAATGAAAAGGATGTACAGTAAAGGAGCTCACTGTGTGTGTGTGTGTGTGTGTGTGTGTGTGTGTGTGTGTGTGTGTGTGTGTGTGTGTGTGTGTGTGTTTGTGTGTGTGTACGAGGTACATTTCATGGCAAAGGTTGCAAGTTGCAGCTGATTGCTTCCAGTCATGTGTGTGTGTGTGTGTGTGTGTGTGTGTGTGTGTGTGTGTGTGTGTGTCATACATGATGTTGGGCCACAGAGCTTAAATGTTCTTTGAAATAACCTTTTTTTCTCTTTTTTCTTTCCGCAAAGTTTGTACACCCTGCAGAGATGCCACGTACAGGATGTAACAGTCGCACTCTACACCACTGGAGGGCGACAGAGGAATCAACTCAGATAAAATAAAAACGTTCATGGTTTAAGCTTGCTGATTAAAGGAAACAAACAATCTCAGCCATGGTGGTGCTGATGCAAACATTAGAAGAGATGCTAGATGAAGAGTTGAAGTCATTGTTGACATTAAATAGTGTGTGAGTGTGTGTGGAGGAGAGTTGGAGTGTCAATCTGAATAGAAGAAAAGAACAGATGTCTTGAAATGGTATTACAATAGCCCTCCGTCTAAACCTCCCAGCTTCAGTCTTTTTTCAGTGGCCAGCTGTCCCTTTCTCCCATATATGACCAGCCAGACAAACTAAATACAATCGTTGCCAGTCACACTTATTTTGTTACTTTCAAATTCGACATTATGTTCAAAATTATGTTTAAAAATCTCTCATTACTAAGTGAAGCCAAAAATGTGTCTCTTGTATAATCCTTTGCATTCATACCCTAATTTTAGACACATAATGTCATGTTTTGTTGCTGCTTTCAGCCCTCAGGTACATGTGAACACTTACACAGGGCTCCTGTAAAAAGGGGCTATTTAGATCACAGGTGGATTAAAAATCTGTAGATAGATCTTTGGTCTACCTGAGGCGTCATTCTCTCATTTATTTTTGTGTGTATTAGCTAAATATACTTGGATGGTATTCTAAATGGGCTTAAGAAAGTAATACAACCAAATTTGTATCTGACAAGTATTGGTTATTCTGTAACCCATTTCACTTTATTATCTCCTTCTTCTTTGGAAATAGGAATACTGAAAACACAAACAAAAAAAACATACTAATTAACCAGCACACGCACGCGCACACGTGTTTGTCAGTCAGGGTTTCTCTGCAGCGGCAGAGATCCAGAGACCTTCCACTCAATCAGCAGGCAGCGCTCAGCTTCTTCCTCTCAGTCATACAAAGTTGTGGCCTTTAAGGAAATTACTCTCAAAAGGACCCAGCAGTCAACTCCACTGCGAGCGAGCAGCTACAGAGCTCAAGATGAGGTCTTTAAATTGTTTATTTGGTCTGACCAACCATCTAAACCCCCAAAATGTAAAATATAATATAAAATATAAAAAATCTTTTTTAATGTTTAAAAACACAAAAAATATTTGGCATTTTAGCAACTTAAATAATTAATAGATTTTCCCAATTTTTCTTGATCAATATTCTGTCGATCAACTTAATTAATTAGCTTATCATCATTTCAGCACTCAATGCACTTTGTATCTACTGCATTGAAAAGTGCTTTTATATAGGTTTTCTGTATTTTTTGGTCTTTACAACAAGTGAAAGAAAAGCTTCATTCACTGTGAATATTAACAAAGGCACCATGACTCTGTCAGTTTGTTTGTCAGTCAGGGTTTCTCTGCAGCGGCAGAGATCCAGAGACCTTCCACTCAATCAGCAGGCAGCGCTCAGCTTCTTCCTCTCAGTCATACAAAGTTGTGGCCTTTAAGGAAATTACTCTCAAAAGGACCCAGCAGTCAACTCCACTGCGAGCGAGCGAGCGAGCACGCACGCGCACGCGCACGCGCGCACGCACACACACACACACACACACACACACACATCCCAATAACACTGGTCTAACAGCGTATGCATAATTTCCTGTTGCCAAATACTTTCAAGATATACATATTCTATTTTGTGCAAGCCAGTGTGCGGATTGAGGACTTAAATATCATCTTCAAGTAGAGGTCTGATAAAACAAAAGTATAAAAAGGACTATTTGGAAGACTATGTTTACTTACTTACTATGCTAATCATTTTAACATGACATCTACCAGCCAATCCATCTCCATGATGCTCTCTTGTCTTGTCTGTATGAGAAGGGGAACTCCACCAGTTTAACACATAAGTCAAGTTGTATTGAGGGAAATGTAGGTCAGAGGTTTTGACAGTGAAGAAGAATTTGTGGAATTAAAAAAACAATATCTAAGATTTATTTTTAAACTTTCCATTGTGAGTCCGACAATGTCATAAGAGTGCAATGTTATATTTGTGACAATGACAATTATAAAACAACATCTAAAGTTTGCCAACATTAGCCAAGCTATTGGTACAAAGTCAGGCAATAGCCGCAAAACCGATCAGTGTAGTGAATTAGGCAAAGGTGCATTTTATTTGTAATAGCAGTAAGCTACTCTATAACAATTTCTCAAAAAATCTAAATAAAAGAGGATATGAAAAATCAATCCAACTTCAGTAATGAGAGTACTTTTCACCTGTGTTTTGACCAGTGCAATGCCCATGAAATTCAGTCATCTCAAGGAAATCTAGTGATAACTGGGTTTAAAATGGTGTAATGCATTCCCAGCTTTAAGTAGCCAGACAGTCTGTGATGCAGCAGTGAAAAGCGTGACCTTTACTGATGAATTCTCTGCATCGCCCAGCCGTTCACACCATTAACCCTAAATGCTTTACCTACATGTGTTGCCTGCCCACCAGCAAGTGAGGCAAGAGAGGGTATGAGGAAGAGATACGAAAGAGAGGTACAAAAACAACATAAATGGACCCTGAGCCCCCCGACCTCCTCCCTCCTCCTCTGTTTCCTTTCCTTGTAAATGCAAAGTCCTGCGTGCACTCTGCTCTTTAACATGCTAATCTGACAGCATGTAATTGCTTAGGCAACAATAAAATTGCTTCCCTGAAGGACACTTGGCTAGCGTAGCCCAGTTTTAGCATTAGCCCATTCAGTGACAATGGACACTTATGGGAGCATAGCTAAAACATTAAATGGCACTATAAACATGTAGTATTCCTGACCATTTAGCAGAAGGATTCAATCAACTAAATGTCACCAGGAAAGAAGGCTTATAGGAAAGTTGTGTAAAACAAAAACACACCATCCTACGGCCGGAAATACTCTCGACAGCGTCAGATTGGTAGTAATCCGCAGCTGAAAATAGTTGCCAACAAATGCACCATTTATTACTTTGTTAAAAACTACAGTGCCCAGCTCTTTTAGAAAATTAAACCACATATTTGTAACCTGTTCTATCTTCAGTGGGATCGAGTGAGCTTCAGGCTGAGTACGATAGTCAGAAGGTATCGGGAGATAATATTTTTATTTGACTAATTTCATTCTATTTCTAAGGTCTGTAGTATTGTTGATACATGAGCTTCAAGTTTTAAGAATGGTGTGCATAGTTCAATTGTTTGTGTGTATGAAAGAAAAGAAATGTAAAACAGGATTATTTCCAAGAGATGTCATGCTAGACACCCAGTTTGTGTATATAAAAATATATTCATTTTTCAATTAGAAGAAAATCTTCCAGATTACAGCTTTAAGGTCCATTTATTCACTTTTATGATTTGGAGCACCTCACAGACTTCTCCTCCATGTTGTCTTAAACGTTAAGCTCAAGTCTTGAGAACTCTAAGAAGTCTTAGAAAAAGTCTATAATTCTATTACAACTGAGCAAACTCAATATGCTGAAGACCATGTAATACGGTCAAAAACTTCAGAACGGTAAATAGGTGGACTTAAGTTGAGATTGTTTTGTCAACTGTTGTTTCCAAACTGCCAAACTCAATAATAATATAGAATAACACCAACCTATCCCTTATGCTTCAATAGGAAGTAAATGTAACATTTCAGTATATTCTAGTCTAAAAAAAAGCACATAATTGATTAAAGAATAATTCAGATTATTTGCAGTTACACTGAGAGCAGTTATGAAATAATCTCCCATCATACGTTTTATTGGATTAGACTCCTGATCCCTATTTTCAAAGAATTTGTAATCCCAAACATATCAAGCCTGACAAAATACTTGAAAAGATTTTTTGAAAGATATTCTGGGTCAACCACTGGTTACTTTCTAAAAAGCTTCTTGAAATGCAGAGCCGAGACATGTTGAGCACTGCAATGTTACAGCATATATGAAACTTAGAGGAAAATGAGGTGATCTGCTTCAGTTACAAAGGCAAAAAACACAAAGCACCACACACACACACACACACACACACACTTTACTAGATTATTATATGCATGTTTGCAGCATGCTAAATGAAAGAATGTGCATGTGAACACATTGCAGGGCAGAAACTCCTCAAACACATGAACAAGAACAAGAACAAGAACAAGAACAAGAACAAGGGCACCAACTGTCACCACAGTGGAAAACACTCCAAAGAAAACGTGTAGAGGCAGAAAGTCACACACACAAAGATGACAAAAACTGCTTTATCCTGCGTGGCTGTCTTGCTTTAGTGTATTCCTACATTTATTTGCGGCATCTCAAGTGTGTGTTGTTGCTGTAAAAAGTATATTAGGCATGTAGTAGTGTGTCAGTGTGTCCATCATCCATCTTCATCTGCTAATCAGGGATCCCAAAAATGTCAGGCAAACATTTGGGGAAATGTGCACAACACATTTAAAAAATGATGAAGCCATGAAGAGACTCCATGTCTTGGGTTTTCAATATTTCATCACATAGCTTCAATGAAGTGATACAGAAAATGTGATACTGTCAGACAGTGTGGAATGAGTTTTCTTAAAAGTACTTAAAAAAGAACAAAAGATAAAAACTGAAAATTAATTCATTAAATAGTTATCAAAGAAAAAGTTCAAAACTTCGTGGATCAGCCACTCTCTTCTGACAACTTTTCTTTTCTGTTGAAAGGCCTGAGCCACAGGGGGTACGAATCCCAGTTTCAATGCCCCACCCAACCCCCCAAGATACATGTATTCCTGCTCTGCAGCTGGTCCACACTGGGAGCTGTGAGGGTCCCATCTGTGGCAGCGAGAGTATGTTTAAAAACAGAGCGAGAGCGGAGGGAATGAGAGGAGAGTGAATCTGACATACAGTGACACACATGCACCGACGCAAATGCATCGGACACAAAATTTGTCGTGTGTGATCGCTGACCTTTTTCATTTTCATGACATCTCAGACATAGGTGACAACTTTCAGTAATAATGTATTTTTTTTAATTTATTGTTTCTAAAGAGTTATTTCACTAAATACTGGACAAATATAAAGACGGAACCATTTCTGTTGCAACAAAGTGGTAAATACACCAAAGTGAATAAATAAACATGCAATAACTAGAGAAAGTCACTTTTGGATTATCCAAGTAGTAAAAGAATATCTCTGTCTGCTGAGTCATTAATCAAGTGATAGATGAAGTCATTCTATTACTATTAGTAAGTTATTACTAATAACAGGTTTCTAATTTTCTGAGGAAACATGTAAATATGGTAATTTAATGTAAGTTAATAATTTGTGATAAAATTGTGAATGTTAATATGTTGTTAATAAAAGGACTGTGGTCCTGATGCTCTGCACACTTTTACAAAAGGTCAGAGGTCAATTTGGATGAATAAAAGAGCTACAAAGAAAAAGAAAGCATCTTGCTAAATGAGGATAAAAAAATAGCCAGAAACTTTCCACAACCTAGCAACCCTATTACTTACCGATCCATAAAGCATTAGTGCAACATTAATAAAGCCAGTCATTATACTTTATAAACCCTTTTTAAATGGTGTCTTATTAGAAAGTGGTTTCTTAAATCTTACATTTACTTCAGCAAGTCTGTTTTTGTTTTAGTGGCAATCCAGGGTTTTGTTTTCCATTACATATTGATTATATATAAATCACCCATGTTTTGCAATTTGTATTTAAAATACAGTATTACTTCTTAGATGCTCAATGCAGATTGAAAAAAATGTCACCAGAAAAAGGAAAAAGCAGGAAGAACGACAAAAGATGGAAAACAAGCAAAAATAACACATTCTTCCTTATTCGAACAAAAACTTACATTTGTAAGCCACTCAGGGTTTACTTGTCTTGTGTGACCAGTAGCTTATTGTGGCTCTTTTCTTCTACTGTTACACTATGTAAGCATTATCCATTATCCCTTAATTGTCACTTGTGGCTACAGTGCCTCACTGTAAGTAAATAAAGTACAACACATATTATATTAAGTAAATACTAAGTGTAGTTGTGGCTGTGATGTATTCTGGCCCACTGAGGCATCGCGAGGAGAAACTTGAATTTTTTGCTTTTCTATAATCGTTTTCTTTAGTCTGTATGATCTACAGTATAATGAAGCCGCTGTTTTATGATTTATGTCTTAGCTCTGAATCTAAAAACAGATGTGGAACACCTACTAAATGTACCTTGTTTTGTTTTTGATAGTAGCAGCACTGGAAATATCTGAAAGTTATGTCAAGACATAAACATTTGCTCAGGATGTTTTCACAATGGTGACCATATTATTCTGGATGTGGTTCATACTTCACTATATCTATGTGACACATCTCAGCTAAAACTGTGATTTTGACCGTTTCTGATCTGTGATTAAAAAAAAAAGCTCAGTAAATACCCACCACCCACACGCAGAATAATCACAGCATAGGATTGTGGGTAGGTCACATTGCAGCGTCTACTTACTTTGTATCACAGAAGTGGTGAAAACAGATCAAAAAATGACTGTTGCCTGGCAACGTAATATCACAGCAAAGGAAGTGAAGGGAATGTTTAGGGTGATGTAAGGGATTGAGACGTGGAAAGAGGAAGATGAGAAGGGAGGGGAATGTTCTAAAAATATTGATTTAGGATTGGTTATCAGTTATGAGTCTTTCAGCAGTTACGATCTCAGCAGAGCATTTTTATTTTTTATTTTTTTTTAATTCCTCCTCCGCAGCCTGATGATCCAGAATAGGAGGTATTTTTCTCAAAGTGCCCAACAGGGTCAGATGCTGTAGAGAATGTGGGAGTGAAGAGTGGATGAAAGCCAAGAAGCAAAACTCAGAACGTATAAAAACTGTAGTAATCTAACTACTGAGCATGAGTGGATTAATATCAATGTTTCTGCACAAACTGTAATGCTACACCTGCAAGCACATCACCCTGCAACAATCACACTAATTCAGGTCTTCCAGCAATCCACTCATAAGCTTGTGTGTGTGTGCATGCATGCGTGCCTGCATGCGCTGTAGTGCTTACAATTATTTCAACTGCAACGTTAAACTACATCTCACTCATTTAGCATACACATCAGTGCAAAGCAACTTATATGTTTTACCCAAATACCGATAATGGACCTATGCACACTTTGTATTTCTACAAAGGGTAATATTGTAATTTTCTACTCCACTACATTTATTTTACAGCTACTTATTTTGCTGTTACAATATACATTATAAAAATAATATACAACTCTGTAGTGGAAATTAAATTGAGTGACCTTAAGGGATTACAGTAAAATGCTGAAAATGTAATCTCAGTGTCCCACTGGAGTCAATGCTGCATGCCTCTATATCTGTTTCTGTTTAGAGAATGTATATATTAGTGTGTATATATATTAGTGTGTATATATTGTTTGGTGGTTTTGTACGTGTAAGCACATTGTGAGCAACTATGCTCCAAAGAAAAATTCCTCGTATGCGTCTTCATACCTGGCCAATAAAGCTGATTCTGATTCTGATGTTCTCTCTCTCCCCTCATATCCTGCCATCCCTGTACTGTATGCTATCTAAAAAGGGGAGGGAGGGATGGCGAAATAAAAATAAATGAATATGTTCAAATAATATAACATTCTAAAATATTTGATTCTGAATGATGGGTACTTTTACTTTTGATACTTAAAGTACATGTTACTGTTATACTTCTGAACCATAACAAGTATTATTATGAATGCAGGACTTTTATTTGTAACAGAGTATTTTGTCAACATTTAGTCTATGCATATCAAGAGGACTAAATAGCACTAAAACAGTAAAGCAAAAGCAAAACTTGGACATTATAACCTTCATGAAGGTATGATTTAATGCAGGACTGTTGTATTAGACTGCATTTTAGTAGTAACTGGCAGCTATAAAATAAATGTTTATGCAGTATAGACATAAAATATGCTATAAGTGTTCACGTGTTGTGTGGTAGAGTATTTGCTATTACAACACCTGCCTTTTGCTTTAAGGTTTACTTTTGGTGCTTCACTCGAATCTAAATCTAGTAACAGTCAGGGTCGCTGAATCATTCAAGCACACTCAGCACGTGCAAATACTCCTCTACTGTGAGACACTATATGCAAAGAGGAAGAGGGGGAGGAGGAGGATAGCCCAGGGTCATCAGAGATGCAACCTCCCCTGCAGGCTAGTGTGGCAGCTGGATTTCTGAGCTGAACAATGATCAGAAAGTGACTATAATCACGAGTCGTGCTTTTGTAGGCCTAATGTTGATAATTAGGTCAGTCCATCGGTCGACTTAATGACCGATAATCGCTAATTTAATGATTCATGTGAGGAGAGGATGAAGAGGAAGGATGCTGCCATTTGGGTACCATGTTGGCCACTCGCCTTTTGTGACGCCGGCCTGCTCCAAATAAGCATCTAAAAATGAAACCTGACCCCCCACCGCCTGTCAGTCTGGTGATCACAGCTCAGCCTGTGATGGCATGGCTTCCCCGAGAGCATCTTGCGTTTATAAAACTGACAGATAAACGCGCACATCGGGAGGGGAAGAAAAATGTACGATCTGAAAGGTAAATATTGTTGATGCTGCTGCAACCGACGCCGTCCAGTTCGAGGCTATAAACATGCACTATTTTGAAAATACATTTTTACAACAGCATTTGAATAAATACATGAAAAATGATGTCTCTTACCTCTGTGCTATCCTCTATTGGCCATTGCAGGATGGATAAGGAGGACGCGCAGGTGCAGGGATGCAGAGCGACGCCCAGGGAGACAGAAATATGAAGTAGTCATTGCTATGATTCTCAATAAACACACCGCTGTAAATGAAATCCAGAAACCACAATCACCTGTTTTCACCGGGATCCGGCTTTTGTATCTGATGTTGGTCGTCATATTGACCGCTCTCCTCCCTCGATTTTACCGAAGCGACGGCTCACAGAAAGCGGCCCGACGCCTCGCCTCGCCTCCAAACCCCGGACAGACAGCAGGAGGGCGGGCTGATATGACAGATGAAAGCCCCTCCTCCTCCTCACACTCAGCCTGTCACACTGCACGGTTTCCTACAAGCAGGGGTCCTAGAGGATGCCACGAGGGGTTAGGGTCCAAACAAACCAACCTCACATTGACATCAATCTTTATTTATTCTTTATAAAGTCTCTCCAGTGTCCAGTTAGAAATAGATTTTAGGTTGCAGTGTTCATTTGTTTTAAAGATATATTATCAATTATAGGTGAATATTCATACATACCATGGACCCACAATAAAAAAAACTTTAGCTTCAAATTTCCCTTTGGCAGGTGTTAGTATTGTAGAGTTTCCTTTTTACTTTATTATACCCTGAAGACGACTTTTGCTATAACACACCATATTGAAGGCTTTTTATTGTAGCATACGGTTTGATATTTTGGTATCTCAGGGTATTTATCAAAAAATAAATCTTGAATATCTATGAATTGTGTTGCTAAGAAAACGCATGGAGCCAATATGAAGCTCTTACAGGGAGGGTGCAAAGTTCACCTTTTTTGTCCACTAGCCAAATGGCTAGTGAATGTTCAAGTTTACCAGCCACTCAATAAATTAACATTATTATTTTGGCTGGTGAGTGAAGCAAATCTATCAGCCACTGGCATATTTTACCAGCATTTCGCTGGTAGATGGTGTTAATTTTATAAAATGTTTTCCCATAGATATATGTCAACAATTAAATGCTTGTTCCATCATCTTTTAACTTATAAGCATTACAAATGTGAGTCATTCAAAAGTAAGCCCAGAATGCACAAACTACTTTTATTTCAGAGAAAAATACAAAAGAACATTTACGCCTTAAAACAAGTCTTTACTGACATATGGTTAAGAAACAATAACAATGTGTGTCCAAATAAGTTCAAAAGACAGATATGCATACAAGAGCAAAATATAGAAAAAACTAAATATATTGCCAACAAAACATCAATGACAGCAATGCTAAACAGAAGGGTTGAGGATGCTTATACCTACCACAGTTAAATATATAGTATTCTTAAATGGGCCTGAATATAGTATGATGAAAGGCTGTACATGTAGTTAGACGGTTCTACACATTTAAAGTTTTTTTACAACTTTTTGTCATCTTTGCTGAAAACAGTAGCACATTACGCAGGTAATCTGTGAAAAAAAATCATGTTCCTCTGCATTCCTAAACTTCCAAGATTAACTACCAATCAAAGCTGAGGAATCTCTACGCAGTGTCAATGACTGCTCATGAACTGCAGTCAAACTGATTATTCAGGAATCAATATTCTGTTAGTGCATTGCCTATTTCTCGCCTCAAATTCTTTCAGAAACATATTTTAGCGTGCAGTTTAGCTGAAACATGAGAAAGTTTGGTTGTTTTCCTAATGCCATTAGGAACACCAGGAGGAGGCAGAGGGAGGTGGATTTTTTTCCCCACGGATGATCTGATTTGTGTAAGTAAATATTAAATTTTTTTAATCAAAGTTGCCAACTGTAGCTTTAAATGACATCACTGAAACAAATATGGACACATTAAGTGACTGGACTGAATCGTGCGATTAGTTTTCAGTTTAGTTTAGTTGAACTATGGCACTGACATTGAGATCATGCAGTTCTTGATGACAACAGAAAATATTAACAAGAAAATATTAATAACATGGCACTTTCATTCAACTATAACATGATCCTAAGGGCTGGTTGTCTCATTATAGCAAAGTAGTATTAGTTTGACTACTTCCATAGTAGCTTTTTAGCTTAAAGGCCTAATAAAATGCCTGGAATTAACTTTGTAGTGTTGGCTACAAAATAAGGTTTCTAGTTTAGCACAATTAGGGACAAAGCATTCCTTGTTCTCCGCATGGACAGTTTACATCATTCACAAGCACACTTGTATTTCACGGAATAATATTTATAGTTATTTCAGTATTGGACTAACGCACTGAAGGTCTGAAACCATCCAGAGGTAAAGGTGATGGGCTATTGAATCACTCCTAAGCTAACAGAAAACATGTTAAATTAAAACACGTTCAAAACCAATCTGAACCTGAGAGCAATATAAATGAAAAATGGTGCTGTCTGAAACTTCTACTTGCAAAATGCATAATTTACACATATTTTTGTAAATAGAATAGTGTGATGGCAAAACCTCTTAGTACCATTATCACTGGTACTTCTGTGGAGTCATAATTAAAAGACTAAAAAATGGACATGTCTATGATAGTCATCCAGTATCAAAACATTGTCACTTTGTTTTTTTTATTTCCCCAGTCCAACTTAGCAAATTTGTAACTTAAGACAAAAAATAAGATAATCAGTAGGTGTATATGTGGATTGTAACTGGAGTCTTGACAAGATGAAGTTTCTGAACAGCTGATGGATGGATGTTTGAAGGGAAGAAGAAGTGGTTAGCACATAAAGACGATTTGATCCTGGATACCTTGACTCCTGGTGGACCTACAGCATGCCAGCAAGCAGTGATTGATTCTGAGGAAACCAGGTGTGTGTGTGTGTGTGTGTGTGTTCAGGGGGTTGGTATCACGGTGTATCCCTTCTGCTCTGGCTCTTTCATTCGTCTGATTTAATCTTCATCTGTGCTTGCATCTGAGCGATCATCTGCTGCATGCGTCTCAGCTACAGAGAAAGAAAAATGTTAACAAAATCACAACAATGCGAGTTTTTATGTAGCCATTATAATTTTCCCTCACTTGATTGGTATCACTCATGTTTTAACATGTTTCAACAATTACAGTCTAAAATGTTTCCCTTTTTCTTTCTCAACAATGTTTTCTTATGTCAGTGACATAATATATAATTATTATTTAACATAATTTGGAAACAATTCAGTAAACTTTATATTTCCAAAACATCCAGTAGTATGTAGATCTTTGCATGGAAAATCATTGCCGGACAATGAAGTGTTTCATGTTTCTGGCAGCAGAAAAAGCAATCTTATTTAGCAAAAAACAGAAGATGAACTGAGTAAACAAAGCAAATTCACTGATATTTAAAGTGTTCAAGAATAGAGTTACTCCAACAACAACAACAAAAACACAGAAGAATATCTGCTGATTGGATCTTTTTGTTTTACTTTATAACCAGCACAAAGTGATTATAGTTTAGGACCTAATGTTTGTTCTAAAGTAAAACCAAAAGCTTGAAACAGGAAATATCTATAGTGTCTGTTTTTTCTTACAATTACTCTGCTCTTAGGATCTGCCTAGCCCACATCTCCAAAATGTCAACTTTTCATAAGCGGAGAAAATCAGCCTTGTTTTCTGCTTTTTGACAATGTATTTGCTAGATAATCTAATGGTTTTTTAAAAATATTTTATTTAGCTTAATAAATAGGAGAATTTTCGCAACTCATGAAGGAATTTTTAAAATAAAGCACATATTACAGAGAGAGTAGCAGGCCAATTAAGATCAATCAGGAGACAAGTTCATGGCGTTTCTTTTTCTATATTAAATAAAGTCAAACTGAAGCGCTAATGGGATTCCTGGTTTTACTTGCTGGTAAAACACTTCCTTAAAAAGGTTTAGAGCTTCAACAGTTGGGGTGAATATAAATGTATATAAATGCTCCATGGTTTAACCAATCAGATGCTTGCATTCTTAATGGTTCAGTATGCTTGAAAGTTGTATAACATATTGTCCAACCATGTATTAAGGCAAAGCACAATGGCTAAACAAAAAGAAATGAAGTGCAATCTACAGAGAGACAACCTTCAATAGAGAACCTTCGCTGACTGATTGGCAGGTGCAAAAACAACAAGGTGATGAGCAGTTAGCACCAAAAGACATCAACATGAAAAGCATCTCATGAAATTCCACTTGAAATAGGTTTAAAGTGTTGCAACGATTGAAAGGCTAATATGGTTTAAAAAAAAAAAAGATTGGCCCATCAATAAGTCAATACTCTTGAGACAGATTAAGAGAATGTAAATCTTTTAAAACTATCATGTGTCCCACTGTTAAACAATAAACTCTTCTGAAGCTTTCTATGATGTCTATCGCCATCTTGTGGCTGATAATTGACATGCCAACGATTCAGCTACAGAGAAGTTTTTCTTATCAAACCTATGTAGCCCTCTCTCATGTGGTCTTATGTGTTTGAAGAAAGAAAAAAATAAAGAAAGAAAGACAGACAGACAGAAAGAAAGAGGGTGCATCTGGCTAAACTTGAAAATGAATATTTAGTCTAAGTTTAACATTGATTTAAAAGGTTTATAGTTAACCTATTTCAGACAGACAGACAGACAGACAGACAGACCTTACCTCCCACCCCAAACACTGACAACACAAACAAATGTCTCTCCAGCTTTGTGTCCATAGACA
Organism: Percina caprodes; assembly: GCA_013375575.1. NCBI lineage: Eukaryota > Metazoa > Chordata > Actinopteri > Perciformes > Percidae > Percina > Percina caprodes. The sequence continues at coordinate 113,827 of JABXJD010000018.1, read as the reverse complement.
TAGACCTATATAACTGAGGTCATTCCCACTATAAAACTGGGCCCGGACATCCAGACAGGAAGTGATGGCATATCCTGCTTGGGCACATTGTTTACAAACAGCTTTGATTGGACCCCACCCGCTCTTTATGGTGCGCTGCACCAGCAACACAAACAGGCCAATCAAGAGCAATCAGGAAACAGGTTATTGCCTGGTGACATGCAGGCTCCGTTGCCCAAAATGTAAACAATACAAATAGAAGATCTTGGAGTAAAAATAAATAAAACTTTTTTTCTCTATCTAAAATATATAACACTGAAGAACTGACCGTCAGTAAAAGCAGGGCCATAACGTTAATATTATAATGCAGTATGTACAACAAAGATGAAAGGTGTTTTTCTACACAGCCAGGAGAAGTCTTCATTTACGTTTCCTTATATGTGGTGCTCAGGGCACGAGTACTTACTAACACGGGTTACTGTGGTTTAAGTGAGCAGATACTTGTGTGTTTTTAATCTGTCTTAATATAATACTCAGATACAGTTCATTGCACATATATTTACACCTTTCATAAGTACCGATTCCCCAAAGCATGCAGCCATATTTAACAATTTGAAATATTTTAAATAAAGTTTTCAAAATGAGATGTTAGGGTGACACAACCACCTACAATTCATAACTCACTGTAATTATATTTTCTCCTGGAACTAATTTAAATAGCGGAGATTTACATTCCTGGATCCACAATGGAAACCAATGTGGATGTGTGTTTAATTATAATGTATTAGCTATGTTGAGCAGGTTTAAAGTGGCTGTGGGTTGATTTTGATAGTGTACTAAAATTAAACCAATCTGCTCCAGGAGCATGAGATGGGTAATGGTTTGGTTTTCAGTAATGTTGAGTTGTATGCACACATTAACTGGGCTGTACAAAAGCAGTGGCATGGTCCTTTAGCTGTTAACTCTCCTTTAACTTAATGCTGTTGCCTAGTATTAAACCTTGGAAAATGTTCTACAATTTAACTTGTGTTATCTTGTCGCACAGAATGAAGAACTGTTGATTTTGCTCCCTATTTCATAAAATTAGAGTTGCACATTTCACAGCCCCTAAGTAGAGGGGGAATTATTACACCGACCAATATAACATACTGTACTCTTTATTTTATTTTTTTTAAAGATTATTTTTTGGGCATTCACAGCATTTATTTTTGACAGGACAGATAGACATGAAAGGTGAGAGATAGGGTGAATGACATGCAGCGAAGGGCCACAGGTCGTAGTTGAACCTGGGCCCACTGCATCGAGGAGTAAACCTCCATAAATGGGCACCTGCTCTACCAATTGAGTTATCTGGGCGCCCTGTACTCTTATAACATACTGTACATATGGCATGTGAGTATTCTATTAATATGAACTTTTGAACATATCCTCTAATGTGTTTGTCTGTTCTTACCTCAGCCTCTTTCTGTAGCAGGATCTGGTCCTTGTCCATCACATCCTCATCCGCATCCCTGCAAAGAAACAAAACACTTTAGTTTAAAAACCTATGCTGAAATAGAGCAACATGTGCTGTTTAAGTGATATAAAACACAGTATCTCACCTGCCCACTCTCTTCAACCTCTCTGAACGGAAGTTCTCATAATGCAGATCTTGAGTTACCTCCTGGAGGTCTTGCATGTGGGTCCTACAACAAACAGACATGCAATCCTTTCTTCACACACTGGGAGGTAGTAGAGACTCACTGCAAACATTTTCTTTAGTGGACCTTTTAAACCAGCTTAATGAAGACAAAGTTCTATCAAAGTTTTAAAAAAACGTTCTTTCCAAAAATCCTATTATAAGCAGTTTTTTTGCCAAGAAAGCTCACACAAGCATGGTGCGCAGTTTGAGGAAGTCATTGTGCTCAGGGTTCTCCACTTCAACAACTCCCCAGGGGTAGAGACGACCACGGATCTTCTTCCCCTTCACCTCAATCAGCTGGTTGGAACCAATGACAGCAAAGGGAATGCTCGCCTGGGAGAGGAAGATAAATGTCAGAAGATTCGCACAGAGAAACAAAGTCAGAAAAAGGGTTTGAAAAATAAAAAGGTATCAGAGAGAAAGGGGTGAAATAAAGCACAACAATGATGAACAGGAAGAGAATGCTATCTATATACTGTACCTTTAGGACTCTGGTCTGCTCCTTGAACTCCTCGTCCTCGTCAGAGTCGGCGTCTGGTAGCTGATAAATTCTGATCCCATGCTCTGCGATCTCATCCAGGATCTGGACACAAGAGAAACCTAGGGTGAGCCGGCAGGGTCGTGACCTCCTGACACGTCCCATTGCACAGGAAAAACGCGACCGTTGAACCATGCAGAAGTGTCACTGCAAACACTACCGGAGGGGCAGCTTGACTTTCTATTAACAATCTGTACTCAAACCGTGCAGAAAAGGATGTAGAAAAGCACTTCATTGAAAAACAGTAAAACATCCTCATCATCACAACCACTATGGACCACTCTCCTCGAAAAATCTTTGAATAAAAATGTCTCCTTTTGTAAAACTTTTATTGTACCTTTCAATTTTGTATTCAAGTTTATTTTTGTGTGTACTCGATGCTCATAATGTATATAGTATTCTAGTTTTTTTTAAAGTTACTTATCCATGCACTACGCATCGGTTATTGTACTGTAGTTTACTTTTAGTTATACTGTACTTGTAGTTTATCTTAAATAATACTTGACAATAAAAAAGGTAATAAAATCTACAGCCAATTCCAGAATGGCACAGACTTCTGTAATTTATCAAAATATATGTACAGTTTATAAAATGTGTGTATTCACTGTAAAGTGTGAGTCATATGGAGTAAATAACAGCTGCCATGCTGACCCATAAACAGAAAGTAAGAGAGCTCTATAGACTAATAGGAGGGTATGAGTGAGTACTAGTTGTTGCAGCAACACATTTAATTAAAGTCCCCCATGGAGGAAAAGAAGGGTGAGACAGAAAGGGTAGACAGGTGAAAAATAACAATGGTCTGTGTGTGTTTCAGAAACAAAGTTCTCACCCTCCTTTATATACAGGCCGACCGGTGAAGAAACAAGTTAAAACAAAGGCGCTTTCTTCCCTGCTACCTCGGGGACAGATGTCCGTATTTATTATTCTAAACATCAAAGCTGCATTTTCCTTGTTTTCCCAAGAGCAGAGTTTTTAAATCCACAATGTATTCTTATATAATGGAGCCAAAAATGTCAATTGTTGTTTTACTGACTTTTGGGGGGGACTTTCATGTACTGTATTGTATAAAAAGACAGCGGTCAGTCAGCCAGGAGCCTGGGAAGTGAGCACAGGTTTTCCTACAGAGCGCAGCTCCTGTTTGAGCCCTTGTTATGGCTGTCGCTTGTTTTCTCAGTGAGCTCTATGCGCAGTGTGTGTGAGATGATGTGTTTGCGGGGAGACTCGGGTATTGTTGTGGGGCCTATCTAAAAACAAAACAGGCTTTGCAGGACTCAGAGGAGAGCATTACTCAGTGGTAAGCCTCTTCTTCCTTCATTCACTCAAACACCCATGATTTACAGATCTGTCGAACATGGAAGCTGGATAAACATCACTCTGGTAGAGGAGAGCATAAAGAATTTTGAGAAACTGCACTCAGTGGGAAAATAAACATTTGTGACACAATAGCAGGAAAAAATGAAACCAACAACAAATCCAGTCACACAAGTAGATAAGGTAGAGACAAACTTAGATAAAATCCGACAAAATAGGAAAAATCTAATTTAAAGACCACTAATTAACCAGTTAACTGAACAACCAACAAAGATAGTGTAACATATTTTATTAATGCAAACCACCATTAAACATCCAGAAATAATATCTGGTCATCACACAAGCATGAGTCCGTTGTCTGCCATCATCTGTTTCCAGACCTTGGTAAGCCAAAAATGGCTGTTTACCTGAATTATTCTGTTCCGCAACATGTTCTTAGTACAGCCTGACACCTATCATTAAGACTTTCAGTGATCATCAGAAGTCAAAATCACTGGCTGCTCCAAATCCCTGTAGTCTCCTGTTGATTTACTGTACACAATGTAGGCAATAATCCCTAATGTCACGCCAGCCTCCTTCTCAAAGTTGTGTATTTTTATTGGCACGGACATGTTGGCAGTGGAAGCCATTTTAGTTTTATGACCATCCTGTGCGGCTATAATACAACCCCCCAACCCCCATCCCTCCCTGTGCTGTTATGGTTGGCCGTACAGGTCCACTCAGTGCTGTCAGGGCAGGAGACAAACAATGCCACACAAGAGTCTCCCTCAGTATTAATTAGAAAAGGAAGCCGAAGATTTTGAAGCATTGTTTGTGGAAATTATTCCGTCATTTCAAGCAGTTATGATAAGTGACAGGGTAGAGGCCGATGTTGTTGAGCTAGAAAATGGGTTAGATATGAGAGAAATTGCAGGTGAAGCATGCATTTCCAGTGTTTTAGCTGTTTTTTTCTGTTCTAGGAATAGCAATATTAAATATACTGTACTGGTTATGTGCAGTCCAAATATAGCATCCCCGCAGATCTATACATAGATATAATTACACAGGGTGAAGTTGTGGGAGACGAGGCTAAGCAGTTTTTCTGCAATGGCACAGCAGGTTTAACCAAAACCTCCAATCACAAAGAAACAGGGTGCAAAACCCATCATTACGGGGATCAACGTTTCATCACCTCAACCTGACAAGGGAATAATATATTTGTATGATTTGTTCATTCTCACAAGCAAGCCCACAAAAATATGAATGTTTCAAACACCTCCTACACAATGACAAATGGACAAACAACATTGGCAGAAAACCAATAGATGCCGCAGAAAAGAGCAAAGAGACAAAAGAGGGGATTGTGGTGAGCACTGCAGACCTGACATTCAACAGGCAACCGCATGCACAAGCACAGTTACAATAACACAGTTGTAGTGTGACTGATGAGGGCAGAACTGAGCCTCCTCTGGCCTGGCATAATGTTAGTATCCTTTAAACTAAAACTCTTACAGGGAACAATACTTGGAAGTACAAACATGTACCAGAGCATTCTTAGGAAATAAACAATGCAGAGAGAAAGAAAAAATATGCCACAAAGTACAACAATCAAACTGCATCTCGACACTCATAGGCTCGACACTAAGAGAGCGCAAGGATCTGGAATTCAGAGTGACCAGACATGCAGCACTTAGGTAATGTTTATGTAACCTCACAGCTGCCTGTCAGTTTCTGCAGAGTGGCCATGGGAAGGAAACAGTGCATCATTTCCATTAGAAGTAGTAGATCTGATATTTAGTAGATCTGATCTTTCATATAAAAAAAAAAAAAAAAAACACCTTGAGGAACAGCGCCCTCTTTTTTTAAGACTGCAGTTTATTAAAGGAAAATGCTGGCCATGGTGAGCGTTAAATCTGTTCTACTGAGTACTCTCTTTCCCTTTGTGAGACTCCTGTGGGTTCAATTTATGGGTCTACATATCAGTGAATAAAACAACTGCCTACTTTCCCCCCTACTAAATCCATTTCATTGACACATAAATATCTGAACTTACACTCTCCAAAGGGCTAACGTAAGATGATATGTTACCACAATATGCTACAGGCAGTATTTAATAGTAATAAAAAGTTACAATCCAGGTCAGAGTTCTTACATTTCATAAACACTGGACCAATAGGTCTGATGAATTCCAACTGTCCAGCCCATAAACTATGTAAAATATGAGTTCTGGACATGTAGCAATATGTTCTCTTCCCAGACAAAATAAAGGGTCAAAGCCCTTTCTGATTAAAAAAAAATGAGTACCGGCATCTCCACCATCTTCTGCCAACAAAGTAAGACAAGATTCTCTAAATAAAAAAGGCTACAATTTAGTCAGTCTCTCACATAAGGTATCAATGTGGCTTTTAAGTAGATTTGCATGGAAATATAAATATTTACACTAACTGAAGAGTATTGAGCTGTGCGTCACTGTAATTAATATTTCAAACAACACATATTAGATACCTCAATTACAAAATTATTAGACAAACAACAGAGATTTGGCAGCACAAAACAACAAAGCTGATTCCTACTACTATTCTTTAGTTTCCAAACTTAATTTGCTAACCTTAAGACACAAGAGAACAAATGCTTCTCTCTTGCCAGAAAACGCCTTTCAACTAACCAGCTCCCTCCTGCCTGCAGGGAATCTGTGGGGGGTGAAGGAGCCCCAACAATACCTGAACTGGGAGGGGGGGTCAGAAGGATTTAGACCTCATACCAGTCTCTCTCACACACTCTCATACACAACTGGGAAAACAATATCTTTTGTTCACGGGATTAAAGACACTTGCATGCATGCACAGAAACACATTCCAGATATATTCTGAGACTGACTGGACGGTCCAGACTGGAACAGGCCAATCGAGAACAGCTGGATTTGTCCTAAGACACTGATGGAAAGTACAGAGGAAGTCACCACAACCATGGCAATGCGAAGGCATCATACAGTTATGGTGATCAACACACTTGCACGCCTACACATGCACAAACACACCCGCACTCTTATTGTCTGGGCTAAGTATTAGTACAGTTAAGACCACCCACTTCTCTCTGATCAAAGAGCATGGGGAGTAACAATCAAGCTATTCATGTAATCTTGTCTAAGTGAGATTTACAAGGGGATAGTGCAAGATAAGTATTTCAATGACACATCAGGTTTTTGTAACTTGGTTTGGTAATCAAAAGGGTTCTCAACAGCAAACTCAACAGCAAAAAGTGACTCATTAGCAGCACTGCAAAGTCCGGAAACCATCTTTTCAGGTTGGCCCGCTAACAATGAAACTTGTTGTTTTCACACTGTATCTGGCTTTCTTGAGAACAGGTGATTGTGAGTAATAGAGTTGCTTGTGCCATGAGGAAAAACGCATATTCATTGTTTTAAAATCTGCAGAGACATGGTGCATAACCTGGCAAAATGTGTTTGAAACAGTGGCAGGAAAATGACCGGCATAAACCGACCAAGGACTCATCAACTAACTAATACACAAACACAAAAAGTAGCAATTAATCAATCACCATTCAACTTTTAATCATGGGGCGCCTGTCTAGACATGTACAAAAAAAAAAAAGAATATTAAGAAATTAATTGATCAAATTTACATATCATTAATCAGCTGCCTATACCTGCCTTATAATTTCCCTTTCAAGCTTTACTGATCTGAACGCTGATGTTTACCCTCTGAACTGCTTAACTTTCTGTTGCCATTTTATAAAAAAAATAAAAAAAAAAATAAAAAAAAAGACTTAACAATACTGGCCGGTACGAGCAGTCCAGCACTGATAATGTGTCCCAGCGGGGCCGTAAAGCTGGTTCACACAGCGGGGGTATGGTGGAGCGGCTGGAGGAGCAGACAGTGAGTTAGACAATGAGAGGAAAACTGTGACAGTGAGGTCTGTGGCAAAAATACTTCTGGTCTTCAGATAACCTTTGATTATAATTAAAGTGTTAAATACAACTTTCTTACACTTTTTAACTTACTTCAGTGTTTTTATATCAGAAAGGCAACCACATCAGTGTTTATATACACTGCTGCACTTTACATTATTGCCGTAAAGAAAAAAAAAAAAGGCTTGATTATATGATAGAAATACTAATATTTGCACACATTTTTACCTGAAGCCTGATAATGGTAGGGAAAACTCTGGCAGCAAATACAATTGAGAAGCTGTAATTATTTTAAATGAGATTGCAGATTCGTTTTCTAACAGTAAAAAAAATTAAAAAATTAAAAAATAAGACACAAAAGTTGTACGTTTTTGCTTCCATCAGGATTCCAGTCCAAACATTAATCAATCTGGTACTTTATGTTCAAACAGAAAACAGCCAGTAAAGCAGTTTGAGACTAAAGCCCTGCACAGGATATGACTATAAGGTCCCAGACTGAGAGGATCAGTCCCTCAATATACCCTCCTCAGGGCAACTTATGAGCTAGAGACCAAAGTGACCCCGGTAAAGGAAATTGGCATTAGAGCAAAAAAAATAAGAAAAGGAGGACACAAAGACAGAGAGGAAAAAAGTGAGAGGCAGCGGAATGAGGCAATGCCAGGAGAGGAAGGACTGAGCGAGACGCAAGCAGAACAAAGCACGATGGGAGGTTTGTTAACTTTGTTAGTGAGGCTGAGCTGCAATGGGCAGCAGGTTGTGTCTTGTCAGTGAAACAGTCTTGACACATTGCAGGAAACATATTGTGGGGGCGCTATTTACTGAGAGAAAAATGGCTCTGAATGGTGAGAAAGTGCCCAGTAAAAAAAAAAAAAAAAAAAAAAATTATTTAAAAAAAAAACTTGGCTTTGTGGCAGGTTTTTGACTGCTGTTGCTCTGATCTCAAAAAGGAAGGCCTGATGCCCCACTACACTGTACTGTAGGGAAGGACTCAGACATGTATACATAAGAGCCACTTCAACTAATCTGATCAAACCAACAATGATCAAGCCAGATAGATTTGTTCTCCTGAGAGACTCTTAAAGAGATAAATGAGCATGACTATGACGCTTACCATTTACAATGACTATGTTTACAAGCACACAAGAAAGCAGACTACTGTGATGAATCAGTGAAGGCAGGAAGAGCGCATTTTCGATAGCTACTATTGTCTGAAATGAGTGAGTAATCTAACCTTTTGTAAAAGTTCTGGAATGATTTACATAAATTAAGTGTAAAATGTCATAAGAAACTTATTTACTAGTGATACAACGTTGCCGTTTTTTAATAGTCAGAGAATTTGAACTGTGTACTAGTATTTTTGATTTTACACCAAGCCCGTGGTTCAGTTGTGAAAGACCACTTATTTAATGATTGAACTCAATAAAAAGACAAGTACAGTTTTGTACAGTATAAGTCATAGCTCTGACTGAATAATTTTGGGAAGACGGACAGCAATGAAAAGTTATTTATCCTGCTGCTGATGGATTGCTCCCTTCCTTGCATGTAAAATAACATTCAGAAACCTGTTTGAGGATATACTAGGTTAACTTTTCAGGTTTCTACAGCAGGAATTCGGCTGGGCTGCATTAAACATGCATACACGGACAGAAACGGAAACAAATTCAGACTGCAAGAAGCACCACTGAGGCATACTTTTACAAATTGAGATGAAGATAACAATTGTGTATGCCCAATATATGACAAAACAGGAGATAATGTACCCTCTTTAGGGACACATGCCGTTTCTAATTTGAGGCAAATTAACCATCTGCATTTCCTGACAATAATGGCTTGTCCAGGAACTCATCAGATACAGTCAAACTAACTGTGTGTGTTACTAGTACAAAAAATACCCATGTCTAAATTTAGTTAAGAAATAAACAAATGCCGTGCAACTTACGAGAAAACATGCAAATAGACAAATTAAGAAAACAACTTCAGTAGTTTGACAACACATGCGCAGCATTCATCAAATGCGCAAACACAACCAAATACATAAATGCGCTGCAAATACAGAAACAATGCAAAAAGAAAACGCACACAAAATATATATATATATATATATATATATATATATATATATATATATATATATATATATATATATATATATATATATATATATATATATATATATATATATATATATATATATATATATATAGTGAGGAAAATAAGTATTTGAACACCCTGCTATTTTGCAAGTTCTCCCACTTAGAAATCATGGAGGGGTCTGAAATTGTCATTGTAGGTGCATGTCCACCTATTTATTATCCTAAATTAGATGCACCTGTTTGAGGTCGTCAGCTGCATAAAGACACCTGTCCACCCCATACAATCAGTAAGAATCCAATTACTAACATGGCCAAGACCAAAGAGCTGTCCAAAGACACTAGAGACAAAATTGTACACCTCCACAAGGCTGGAAAGGGCTACGGGGAAATTGCCCAGCAGCTTGGTGAAAAAAGGTCCAATCTTGGAGCAATCATTAGAAAATGGAAGAAGCTAAACATGACTGTCAACCTCCCTCGGACTGGGGCTCCATGCAAGATCTCACCTCGTGGGGTCTCAATGATCCTAAGAAAGGTGAGAAGTTAGCCTAGAACTACACGGGAGGAGCTGGTTGGAGACCACCGTTTCCAAGGTTACTGTTGGTATTACATTAAGATGTCATGGTTTGAAATCATGCATGGCACGGAAGGTTCCCCTGCTCAAACCAGCACATGTCAAGGCCGGTCTTAAGTTTGCCAATGACCATTTGGATGATCCAGAGGAGTCATGGGAGAAATTCATGTGGTCAGATGAGACCAAAATAGAACTTTTTGGTCATAATTCCACTAACCGTGTTTGGAGGAAGAAGAATGATGAGTACCATCCCAAGAACACCATCCCTACTGTGAAGCATGGGGGTGGTAGCATCATGCTTTGGGGGTGTTTTTCTGCACATGGGACAGGGCGACTGCACTGTATTAAGGAGAGGATGACCGGGGCCATGTATTGCGAGATTTTGGGGAACAACCTCAGTTAGAGCATTGAAGATGGGTCGAGGCTGGGTCTTCCAACATGACAATGACCCGAAGCACACAGCCACGAGAACCAAGGAGTGGCTCTGGAAGAAGCAGATCAAGGTTCTGGCATGGCCTAGCCAGTCTCCAGACCTAAACCCAATAGAGAATCTTTGGAGGGAGCTCAAACTCTGTGTTTCTCAGCGACAGCCCAGAAACCTGACTGATCTAGAGAAGATCTGTGTGGAGGAGTGGGCTAAAATCCCTTCTGCAGTGTGTGCAAACCTGGTGAAAAACTACAGGAAATGTTTGACCTCTGGAATTGCAAACAAAGGCTACTGTACCAAATATTAACATTGATTTTCTCAGGTGTTCAAATACTTATTTGCAGCTGTATCATACAAAAAAGTTTAAAAAATCATACATTGTAATTTCTGGATTTATTTAGACCGTCTCTCACAATACACACACACACAAACACAATATACACTAATAATAATAATATCTCAATAATATACAGTCTATGCTCATGTCTCATGCCCTCCTGGCTGGTGCCGTACCAAAGCTTTGACTTTTTTTCAAAATAAAAGCTTGCGTCTGGTCCGCTATGTTTTCTTAATTTGGAGTTTTTAATGTTTTTTAACTAAACAGTATGGCAATCATGCTAATAAATACAATAGCTTTTTCAGTAAATGTCTTACAACACGATGTTGTTAGCAGTTTTGTGTTTATATGTGCAGGCGGGATTTATTCAGTTTGATAAATACCACGGTCTCTACAAAATTATAGCTCAAATGTATCTGGTTTACAGGGAGGTATTAGAAATCCTGTCTGTTTTTTTGTATTTCAAGAGCGAATTGCTCCACAATATGAATACAGATTGATCACTTATTTTGTTGGAAACTAATACTGTATCTGAAGTCCCTTTCCCAAAATGCAGCCTTGGTGCAGAATTACACTCACTAGAGCCAGGCCTACAATGACATTTCCTTAGGACGTGCCATTTCTGTGTCTGTAGCTATTGAGGGGGGGGGCAAGGTGGAGGTGTGGCCTTGACCAACTGCCACTTTGCTCGTTTGAAAGCCATAATGTCTCTCTTTTATGGGTGGGCCAAATTCTTTAGGCGAGCAGAGAAAGGAGAGTTAACCTTGCTCCTTATGAGGTCATAAGGGGCAAGGTTAACTCTCCCAGATTGGCCCATCTGAGCTTTTATTTTCTCAAAGGCAGAGCAGGATACCCAGGGTCGGTTTACACCCATTTCTAGCCAATGGCGGAACATAGGCAGGCTGGGGGAATGCATATTAATGTTAAAAATCCTCATAAAGTGAAATTTTCAGGCCATGGGACCTTTAAAATGTTTTATTACCACAAGTTTACAGACACGTCTCTTTCTCTTGCTCTCTTCTGCGTTGCATTTGTTTTCTGAGTTTGTCGTGTTTATGTATTTGGTTGTTTTGTATTTGCAGCATGTTTGCTGTATGCTGCGCATGTGTTTAAGTTTTCTTAAGTTGCTTGTGTTTTGTCTATTTGCATGTTTTCTTAAATTGCAGGGTGTTTGCCCTGCAGCCACCGTAGTTTACAGTACATAGAGTGCAGCGGGAAATGTCTGTTAAGGGAACACTTAGCAGAGCATGTGAAAAGAAACTGTTAGATAGTGTTGTGGACAGGTCAGCAGTAAAGAGTTTAGATCAGAGTGATAACGTTATAGTATATGCACTGCCCCACTTTTATTTTACAGTAGAGGATGTCTAACAGTGATTTGAATGAAAAGCAAAACATGAACAAAATTAAACAAGAGTTGTGTTTATAACTGTAATCAAGACAGCTGACCTACTGCATACTGCCAGCTGGATCAGAAAGCCAACTAGCTTGGGGTTTTCTGTAGATTAGGGCGGGGGCCGGTGGTGGCAGGAAACATTGTTTTGTTCATCGTAAGTGCCAGAGAAACACTCAGAAGGTCAAAACACAAAACAACTCTACAGGGCCCAATTCAACTGGCAGGCCCCTTAAGGACAACGCAGTGATGGAATTTCACCTTTGATGCTGGTGAAATACTAGCGAAAATACAGAATCAATGAAGCTACTGAGTTCTCGTATTGTCCTAATGAAGCACGTGTCAAATCATGTCTTAGGAAATTCAGAAGGAAAGACTGTGTGTGTCCTGAATCTGTGATCATGTCTGCCTAAGATGCTACATCAGCAATGTCAAGCATGACCAAATCAGACTTGCTGCTGAAGGGAACAGAGGTGAACTGGATGTCAGCCTGACACCCTGCCAGACCACTGGCTCCAAACCTGAATGAGGCAGGTGGGAGGTCTGGGAATGAATGAGCAGGTGGGGAGATAGGCTAACTTCCAATTAAAAACAGTAATGAAAAAGAAAAGTAATTTGCAACACCAGGCTATACCCTGCCCACATTTTGTCTGAACTAAAACTAATTATTTTCCATTTTTAGTACTTTCTGAATAAACGTTTCCTACAAAATGTCAGAAAAGACTGAAAAATGCCCAACACAAGTGTCACATAGTGAAGTCTGAACAACATCTAAATCCCAAAGATATTCCATTTAGGATGACACAATTCAGAGAAAGCAGTAAATACATTTTTTAAGCTGGTGCCAAAGAACATTTTCCATTTTTGCATGAAAAATTTCTCAAATACTTATACAAATAATATATTAAAAATAAAAATATTATTAAAATGGTTGCCAATTAATCTTACATTGTTCAACTGAATGACTAATTGTTTCAGCTCTATTTTGAATTAAGACAGAGACCAGAGCAAGCATGGCAATCTCCACTTTAAGCAATGAATTTCTTTGGAATTTAATTTTCAAAGTTTTTAGGCGAGCAGAGCCAAGGTTATCAGCTGCACATCTTGCAGTGAGGTGTATGTGTGTTGTATTGCACTACTGTGTCTTTCCCCCTCTGGACAGCAGGAAGCTTAGGAGCTTACAGCCAGGCAGGCAAACATTAGGGTCACTTCCAGCAGGAAGTATCTGGGATGGGTTGAGACTGGATGAGATGTTCTGCCTCTACATTATATTCAACACACTTTTTCGTATGTTCCTCTAAATGTTTCCTCCCTTAGGTCGTCCCTCCCTTTACTTTTAAACAATCTGGTGGTATCATCAAGAACACAAAATGTAAGCCATAAATCAATGCAATTATCTTGGGGAAGTAGACGTGTGCTTTCTCACATGAACACACGGATGTCTGACATACCAAGTTGCCAATAATTAATTTTGCTATTATTAGTGTATTATTCAGTGATCCACTTTCTAATGGCTAAACCATATAACTGTAGATGTGACAAAAACAAAAACACATAAGTCCCCAACATTCTGACAATAAGTGCTTAGACAATTCAGCTTTTACCTTGTGCCAAGAATCAAATCTAGGGGAAAGATGATTACATATCCTGTATATAGATCAGCTACAGGTCAAAATTTGTGTGTGTGTGTGTGTGTAGACATCAAACTCACCCTCCTCTTCAGGCGATCCCTCTCCCTCAGTGTCAGTGTGTCAGCCTTGGCAATGACAGGGACTATGTTGACTTTGCTGTGAATGGCCTTCATGAACTCCACATCCAGAGGCTTTAGACTAGCAAATAAGAAGTAAACAAAGAACAATTAGGACACAGTGGGAAACCAAGGATAGCGGACACAGAGGAGAACATTTTGAGAAGAAAAAAAAAAAAGATCAGTGAGGAACTGGGGGAAAAAAAGAAAAATCAGAGTTGACACAAAAGACCAAATAATAAATATAACTTTACATTGTGTTTCAGAAGTGGAAAGACTTCTTTGAGGCAAACTTAAATGTACCGGAATAGATTTAGAGAATGTAATACCTCGTTAACACCAATGACCAGGGTTATCTGAACCATGTTCCACCCTTCTATGTCTATTCAAACCAAGCCAGTCAACACAGATAGATCCCTGGTCATGACAGAATTCAGATTCAACCTGGGTCATAACCCGAGAGATGCAAACCAATTACCTTAGTGCTGGAAAATGGCGAGGAAATTTATACTCATTTAATGAACAGCTAACATTGTTGCATACTCCAGTCCAGCTTTAAACCACCATAACTAGTGTTTTGTACTTACTCATTGTACAGTAGGCTCTCGGTAGCCTGCAGTTGAATTGCAGTCTGTGAGCTCGGGCGAGCGAAGACAGAGCGGAACGGATCAGTAAATGAAAGAAATAAAACGGTATATTCTGATTGTTTCACAGCGGTTACGTTTTAAAGCACAAATAACCACAAAACACTCAACAGATGATTTCTTCATTTAAGTCACCTATGCATTTTATTAATTAAAGGTGCAGCAGTAAACAAGGAAGTAAGCTAAGAGAGAAAGAGGGAGATTTGCTGTAGACGCAAGTGGCAGTGGAGTGAATGAGAAATAAAAGTTTTTTTCTATTCTTTCCCAGCAGCTACATTCTAAAGCACAGTGAGCTTTACACAAAAAGCTTTACACAACATCCATGTTTTCCAGTGGGCACAACTGTGCGCCCACTGTGCGACCCTGGTTCAATCCTGGTTGAGCACTCAGTGTGAAAGGGGTATAAGAGTGTGTCTGTTTACCCATGTCCAAATGGAGATATGAAGTAGAAGCAGCAGTGCACCCTGTTGTCCACTATGTGTCTTCGGTTCAGCCCGCTCTCATCATGGAGGTATCGCTCAAACTGATTGTCAATGTACTGGATGATGGTCTTGAAGCTAACACCAGGGACACAGGCAGAGAAAGCTATGTAAGCCTCCTTAATTACACCAAATAACCATGTAAACACTATTTTAACATCAACACCGAGTATGATATTGTCAGTTGAAGGAAAGGAAATCATACAACATTTTGAAGGCTTTCAGGTAATACATGTAAATCTAGGAGGACCTTTACTGTCAATGAGAAACTGTGAGCCAAATGGTTTTGACTCAGTAGTGTGGTTTTATGTCAGGCAATATACCACTGTTTTAATATTTTGTATCTCATTACAAACACACATTATACTACATTACAAGCTTTAAAGCTACAGGTGGTCAAAGTAAAATTACTTACATAAAATTAAATAAAAAATATAAAATTAATTATACAAGCTGCTGTTTGTATAATTGCAGAAAAGTTAACATCTTGTTATAGGCTGGATATAAGCTGGTTTGATAAAGACAAAGTTTAACTAATGAACACATGGAATTATCTTCTAGGTAGACGGCATAGAATAAAAATCAAGTTGTCAGAAAGGATATATTTATTTTGGAGCAAAAAAATAGTTCTTTGTTAAAAACCCTACAATTGCACCTAACTTAACTGATCTCTGTCCAGTTAAAAAGCCTAAAGTGCACTGTTGATTAACTTTTAAACATTATTTATCAAATTATTGAGAATGTGACATCAGACACATTCTGCAGTGAGAAAGAAAAGGTTTCTGTTATTTCATCTCTTTTGCAGTTGTGTCCTTTTTGGTAGCCATTGTTGGATGGGTGCAGGGGCATAAAAGCTATGACACAACAAGAAATGCACGCACCCACCCACCCACCCACCACACACACACCTCCCCACACCCACACCCACACACACGGAATGCAGAGGGAGGAGAGATAGGAAATAGGGAGTTTGGGATAAAACTTGAGAAAGGGAGTTGTTGTTGAAAATAAGAGGGAAGGATTAGAGAGCATTCTGGTAGGAAACATGTCCCAAGATATAATTTCCTACTCCTACACAGCACATAAACACACCAGTCCTGGCTATTGATGGCATCACCGTATCCAGGGGTGTCAACCACGGTGAGGCGAAGCTTTACTCCTCTCTCCTCGATCTCCACAGTTGATGCCTCAATCTGCACCGTCCTCTCAATCTTCTCTGTAGAGTGGCAGTACACAAACGAATCATGGTTGGCATAAACAGAGTCATCTCAGCACCTAAGTGGAACATTAATATTCCCAAATTCCTAAGACGCTGAGCTGCCAACTGTAGGCTTCAAAGTGTATACACCTTATAAGATGAAATCATGGGTTTTGTTATCTAAAAGAGCTACAAGCTTTTTCTTATCTGCACAAAGAACAAGGACCAGGGAGGGCTCGGATAATTGTTTTCAAGCCAGCACAAGTCCTAACCTAAGTCAAGTCATAAGAAGGGCAGGGTCATATTTTGAGACTAAGGCATTCCCAACATTCCTCTTGAAATAATGCGCTGCTGGAGACATTGCAGCAGACGTTTCTCCATTATTACAGTGTGCACTTTTGTATGCATGTGTATGTGTTTGCATGTGTGTGTGTGTGTGTGTGTGTGTCTGTGTGCACTGGGGAGTATACCTGCGGCACCAGGGATGTAGCGTTCAGGGTAGAGATCAGTGAGAAACAGACTGTTTATAAGTGTTGATTTGCCCAAGCCAGACTCCCCTGAAAAACAAAGAAAGTTAAAATAAAAGAACTATTTTTTAAAGAAATCCAATTGTCTACATTAAAAGGAAAAAAGTGATCACTCACCAACAACCATAAGGGTAAATTCAAACCCTTTTTTCACTGATTTTCGGTGCACTTGGTTTGGGAGGTTGGCAAAGCCTACATAACCTGCTGCATCTGGGAACTGTGGCGCACAACATACATACAAATTGCACACAAGGAAGTATTGAACTGGTCAATGTGTAAAATCTAATTAAATGGGGTCAGTAATTATGTTATTTTATGTGATATCCTACACTACGTTTTCCTACTTGTTTTTCATTGTTTGAGGTGTGTAAAAGGTGCAAGTGGGTGTATAAGAGTGAGACTGATGATGATGCATATCATACCAATGGGCAATAAAGCCTAGCCATGAAACACACATTTATACAGGATATCCTCTCTAGATGCCTGTGCAAGCATGTGTGCATGAGATTACAAGTAACATGAGTCTTAATCACCACTGCCTTTATAGAAACCCCTGCTGAATACTATTTAATCTGTCATATTTTACTTTAAAAAATGTAATGTAGTGCCATTTCCGCCTGTTACTCACCTTTCCTTTCTCTCCAGACTGAGACATCACTGCGGTTTACTGGATGGCTGACAAGCCTGCTGGTGGAAAAAATAAGAGCTATAGCGGTGAAAGAAATCAAATAAATCCCTTTAAAAACTGTTGAGAGTAACTTCCCCCCCACTAGCAGCAAAACACTACTTCTATTCATCTTGATTAAAAGCTTTCGCAAGCATTCACTCACAATTTCCGCAAAATAAAAAAAGTTTCTTACACTTATATTGTAATGCACTTCAAATTTTTTATCTATCCAAAGTAAAAGTGATAAGATTTTAAACAATCATACAGCATGTGAGAAAAAACAAACAAAACAGAAGCAACCATAAAGACAAATCTTGGTTGCAACATTTGGCCATGGAAAATGACAAGCCACATTAATAATAATGCAAATTAGGAAAATGTATTATTTTGTGCTTTCCAACACAAGGAAGGGTTTTGCTTCTCTTCCTTTGTTCAGTTTGAACCAATTGACTTTTGATTTAAAATATTATTGCTGCTGTGACTCGCAAACCCTCCTGGTTACATCTTGTCAAAGAATTTCTAATAAGGGAAGAACTTCCACTGTCTCGATACTTCCGGCTTCTGAACTGGTTGCGGTTCCACTTAGGGCGCTCACAGGCCAGTGCAGAATGAATGGGACTCTATGGAGCTATACCCCTCAAAATCCACTTTTCTCAGGATATAATTTTTTGTGTAGTAATTTGAATGTTTGAAAGGGGAGGCTAAGACAATACATCCGGCTGGGTGTTATATATTTTTTAAAGGTCCCATGATATGGTGCTTTTATATAGGCCTTACCCCCAATTTCCATCGGATGGGTAACAGCTGCAGATCGGCTCTGCTGCGTGACGGCTCCGTGCTCCGCCATCTGTCAATACCCACCAGGTCCTGATTTGTTGCGGAACGGCTGCGGCCATGACTGACAGTTGAAGTCTCGAGGACCCACGAGATCTCGCAAATTCATATAGAATAGAACCACAAAAACAACAGGTTCGTTTCCATCCAGAGAGGAAACAACTCTGTGCTGTGTTTTCAAGGTGTAGTGCAGAGAAATATGATCCACCCTGAGCACGGTCTATTTTATTGAGAAAAATTAACCGGATGCTTTATTTTGGTTTTGTGCTCGACTTCCTGTCCCATACTATCTATTGCTGCGGAGCTTTCTGGCATCCGGCAAAAATAGAAGCTCTGCGTATCTGCTCCGGAGGGCTGCGGAGCTGGGATGGAGTCAATTCGCAGCTGTTCTGCAGTCCGTGGAAATACACACATTGACTTCAATGGAAACCTAATGACTCCGCCACCGTTCCTGAGCAGATCCGCAGCCGTTATGCATCCGATGGGAATTGGGAGTTTGTGGTCCCCTAATACTGTATCTGAAGTCTCTTTCCCAAAATTCAGCCTTGGTGCAGAATTACAGCCACTATATCCAGTCCCACAAAGAGCTTTCCTTAGGACGTGCCATTTCTGTGTCTGTAGCTATTGAGGAGGAAGTGGTGGTGGTGGGGGTTTGGCCTTGACCAACTGCCACTTTGCTTGTTTGAAAACCATGATGTCTCTCTCTTTCTCATGGGCAAGCAAAGCAGACAAAGGGGAGGTAACCTTGTTCCTTATGACCTCATAAGAAGCAAGATTCCAGATTGGCCCATCTGAGCTTTTATTTTCTCAAAGGCAGAGCAGGATACCCAGGGCTCGGTTTACACCTATCGCCATTTCTAGGCACTGGGGGACCATAGGCAGGCGGGGGGGGGGAACTCATTAACTCATTAACTGGCTCTGCTTCGGATGCCGTCAAGCGAGATCTCCAGTTGTAATCAGTCCTTCACTGACCAATCAGCATTCATTAGCAGAAAGCTAGCGTGTTATGGGCAACAACGACTCAACCTGTAACAAATCCAAAGGACATAGTACTCGTTCATTCAACTTTCGATCTATAATCCATTTTGAACTTGCAAAAACTACAATCCAATCTGAGATTTCTCAATGGCAATCAGGCGAAAGAGACAAATTTAGCCATCTAGCTCCATAGAGTCCCATTCTTTTTGCACTAGACCGTGATCACCCCCAGTGGAACTCTGGTGGAACTGCAACCAAATTTGATACAATTGTGCTTAATAAACAGGCTTTCCGTAGACGGGCTTTGATCTTGTGTTAGCTAGACAAAGATATTCGGCAAATGTAAGATTTTGTTTTGAATTGGTTGTTGAAGCTCTTTGTAAAAAATAAACTTTAAAATGCTCATATTTTGCTCAATTACAGGTTCATATTTGTATTTAGAGGTTACATTAATAGGTTTACATGGTTTAAAATTTAAAAAAAAAAAAAAGTTTGTTGTACTGCACATTGCTGCAGTTCCTCTTTTCACCCTATGTGTTGAGCTCTCTGTTTTAGCTACTTCTGTTCCATCTTTGTTGGGAGTTAGACATGCACAGTAGCTAGCTAAGGACTACTAGCCAGTCAGAAGCAGAGTATGAAGGAGTGCCACGCTAGCAGCTAGGTGAGTATTATAACGTGTTACAAAGTGACGCACATTGTCACAGAAGG
Organism: Percina caprodes; assembly: GCA_013375575.1. Classification (NCBI taxonomy): domain Eukaryota; kingdom Metazoa; phylum Chordata; class Actinopteri; order Perciformes; family Percidae; genus Percina; species Percina caprodes. Next base: position 93,811 of record JABXJD010000018.1, on the reverse strand, counting down.
AAAGGCTGGCCTACAATAGAGATGTTTAAAGCAGCTGGTGAACAGTGTTTTCAGTTGGAGATGGTAAGTCCCTTTGGGGTGGACTTTATTCATTAGTATAAACATTGTCCAAAAATTGACTTTGCAAGACTTCCTTATAAAGATAAGGCAATTGATAGACATTAGACAGGCAATAGTTATAGTAGGCACAGTTATCCTGACATCACAAGTCTTCCTTAAACTCATTTTTCTCAAGCAGGAGTCACATAAGACAATTCCACCTCAGGATATTTATGTTTTACATTGTAGCAACTCTGCCCATTCAGTCCCCGTTGAGACATTGATTCAGGCTAACAACTACACTGTATGTTCTTTACCACTATTGCAAGGAAGGAGCAGAGATTAAACACTCTGGGCAACATGTGTTCCCAGACTACCATTAAACTGTCTTATATACCCCGTGCTCCTGACCCAAGACCCTGAGCAAACAGAGCAACAAGCCAGCTTGATAAATTAGCTACATAATGACTGAGCAGGAAGAACAGGCTCCATTTTATCACCAACATACTGGCCCTTGACAGGTGGAGTGTGATAAGCATTAGAAAGAGGAAGGCTGTCGTGCGCTGCCAAACAGAGTTGCACTCTGGTTATGTAATCTTAGTTAGGGGCAAAAGAGGTGGCATGGGAAACTGGATTGTCCTTTCTCCATTGGCATACAACAAACGTACATTTGTGGAACCATTTGACACTTAAATCTTTTAGACGATAGTCAGAGGGCCCTCTGTATCAATACAAAAGTAGGCAAAGATTTCTCTTACAGACAGGGTGGTTTCACCGAGCGCGCTGGGAGAACAATGGTTGTTTATCCCTCTGGTTCCTGGAGCCTTTCCTATACAGGGCAGCTCAGCTAAGGGGAGAAGGGAGAACACGTGCTGCACCCCTGATTACATTCAGCTCCAACCACATATTTGGACGGAAAGGAGAGATATCAATAATATTGGATGGAGGGGCGCCAGGTGCCAAGCAATTGACTAACAATATTAATAATCTATAAATCATTAAAGTCCTTTTTAAAGCAAAGATTAACTACCTTATCAAATGTGAATATTTACTGGTTTGTGATACAAGACATTTGAACATGTAAAATTGGGCTCCCGGAAAGTGTGAAGGACATCTTCTTGAAATTTTATAGACCAAATGATTCATTGGTTAATAGAGAAAATAATCCGCAGAAGAATCAATAATGAAAACAGAGTCTTCACCCACATTGGCAGCTCTGTGAGGCTCTACTTGGGCACAACGGTGCTTTGAGCTAAATGCATATGCTCTGCTAACATACTGAGGTTTAGCAGGTATAATGTTTACCACGTGCACCATCTTTTACAACCATTTGGACTTGATGATGGAGCTGGATAAAAAGTCAGGAGTCACCAAAGTTCATCCTGTGTTTGGAAAATATGAATGTGTTACAAAATCTCATGGCAGTCCATACAATAGTTGAGACATTTCTCTTAAAAACCAAAAATGTCAACCTCATGGGGATGCTACAGGAAGATTCAGACGATCAAAGACATTAGGCTACATCCTCTGGGGAACATGAATCACCGTACAAAATATGTGCCAGGCCCAGGATAAAACTTTGATCTGCTGGTGGCATGAAAGGAAACGTCACAGGATCACCAAGTTATTAGGATTCATCTTCTGGGCAGCATGGTGGTATCACATTTCATAGCAATCCATATAATATTTGTTGAGACATTTCACACAAAAAGCTAAAATCTTGGCCTCATGGTGGCACTAAAGAAAAGTCAGGCAGTGGAGTAGCGCTCCTAATTTTGCTGTATTGTAAAGTACAATAAAGGCATTCAAGAATTCAAGATAAATGTGCTTTCATTGTAAATTAACTTCTCATTTAATGTAGCAGCCCACACAGGCGTATTCATGTGTATCACACACACCCAAAGTGTTATTTCTCTGTGGGAACCAGCATTAGTCCGGCAGCAGATTAATTAAACCGTTCCAATATCGCAGTTGTAATATCACAAAGACAACACTACAGGACAGACAGGCGGGAGGCACACTTCAATAATGCTCTCTTAATACTGGCCATTTAATCGGCCAGGCTGCTGAGCTGCTTACACACACAGCTATCAACAGGCCAGACGTGGGGGAGATTAAACAATTTGGGCCAAAAAAATGCCACCTTAGTAAAGCCAAAGTTCTTGGCATGTAATGCATTTATAGTTGATGTATTGGTTGGAGTGAAGCCATTAAAGGCAGCAGTTCTGAAAGAACTATTCACCTTCCCGACAGGCAGTGTCAAGGGTCCGCACACCCACTCTCTGTGGATTAAAGTCGTTCTGCTTTTACTGGAAACATAGAAACAATAATTTAACACCATGGAGATTTAGTGAACTCGGTAGCACAACAACAGAAATGGTAATTTACTGGCAACTGATGACAGCAACAGGGACCCCAAACCTACTGACTGAGCATAACAAAACTAGGCACGCACGCACGCACACACACACGCACACGGTGGGCAACAACAATGAAGATATGATACTGTTTTTTAGGTTTTGGTTTTAAAACCCTTTATAATATGGGTCCAGAGTGAGGGGAAAAAGCCACAATAAGCAGTATAAAAAGCCTTTCAACCATGAGGAAACCAGCAGGACTGTTCAAAACAAACACACACAGTCACAAGCACAGGATGGACCGTTTATAATGATAGGGAACAAGTGGAAGTCATGCAGCAACAAAAAAGCTGCTGAACAGTACAGTAAAGTTTAGGTGGAAAAAATAAAGCTCTGTATTGACGACTCATTGTGAAACTAACAATGTGGTGCTGTTAAGGTTGCAGGTAAAAAAAAAAAAAATAATTAAATCTCCATGCTTGTTTCTGGCCATCTGTATAATTTGGTTAATGGGTATTTGAATGTGAGAATATTGCAAATGAAAGAATTAATAAATTACTACTTTGAATAACAAGTGCTGAATCTCAACACAAATCACTTAGATTCATTACTCATACATTATCAAGTAATAAACCATCAATCAACAGAAAATTAGAACTTTACAGTAAATTTTCTTTAATTTGAGGAAGTACTGCTCTTCTCTGTTTTTGTCATGGTAAAGTTAATATCCTCGATTTTGGGGCTTTTTGGTCACACAAAAACAAGGAAGTAGAACATGTCACCAATCTTTGAAAGTCACAATAAATATTATGACAAATTAATAAATTAAGAAAATAAACAACCCTAAACTTAATGTAATCACAGCCTCATTACACCTACATTTAATGACGGCAAACATTTATTTGACTGACTACATACAGCATTGTAAACAAATGTCAAATAGGACAATGGTATCACTATAAATCTGATAATTGTAGGGATCAAAATAATTTTGTACATGCATTTCTTCACCCGGGGTTTCTAGTTAACCAAAGCACTAACACCATCATTCATCATCAACCCCTGACACAATCGTTCAAGTCCACTTCGGTCTGTCATTGTGAGTCAAGTTTTGTTTTTCCATTTACACCACAGACAAAACGGGAGGAAACATCCCCTCTTAGTTTATAGTGTAAGGTAGATGTCTTCCCTGGTGCTCCTGTGCTGGCCAGTGTTTGTGAGACAAAGGCACAGAAAGGGGAAAGGTCAGAGAACGGTGAAGGTGCTGGACCACAAGCCGGAGACATCTTTCAGTAAGAGATGTTGATATTCTGATAGTAAACTGATCTGTGTCCAGATGGGTAAAAAGAAAAATTGTTTCTGAAGTCAAGGGCAACTGCTAGTCTGAGATTACACAGTCTGCCATCATGCCCATAGTGTTCACCACTCAGCAAGAAAGGAAGTGAAATATGCATGTTTTCACTGAGCCAAAAACACAAGCAAAGATGGATGATAATTCTTTAATAGTGGCCCTCTGCCATCATCTTAGACAGACACATAATAAGAATGTGTTATTGTTTCCCACTGTTATTGTGAAGTTGTCTAAACACAAAATTTATTTTGCACAAATGTGCCTTTACAATCAAAAGGTCAAGGATTAGTCGGATGTTAGAAAGTGATTTCAGAGTTCAGGAATGTTACACAAGAAGGATTTACAGGAAATGCGTGGAAGTCAATGCTTTGAAAGGCACGTCTGATGCAGGTTTGATATGGTGCGGATTTAGGAATATGAGGCCCACTGAAGTGTAGAGAGTTTCCCTGCAATGAACTGGACAAAAAGACTGCAAAACATTTCAAAAGCACGGAGTGTTTTCAAAAAATGAATTGGGATATCATAATTGTTATGAAAATCTGAGGAAGAAATGTTTACTTGGACATTTGTGTCAAATATTTAAGGAGAATATAAAACAACGCCTCAGTCATTGGATATGGGAGATTGAAACGTGTGTGAAGGCCTCTGTGGATGTCTAACGTTACCACACCCAGTCCGACACTGACTGAGTTTACAAAACATCAACTGGGACAATAACATTAAGTTATAAGTTGTACGTACGCAGCTAAATACCGCAGGTCCTGAAACTGTGATTCTCTCTTTTAAAATTCGTTTCATAAACCGAATTTGAGTGTAATACAGCACTGGAAGTTTGTTAACGTTACATGTCAAACTTTACCAAGCAACAGTTGTTACCGCGGCTGGTGTCATGTTTCCAGCAAGCCTTTAACTGACTCTCCAGTGTGTCTTCTCCCCCCTGCTCCTTCTAATTCAAACAGTCTCTAAAAACAAACAAAACACACTGAGCAGTGCCTTACCTGAGCGTAACTTTGAATTATGGTTAATCAATTGGAGCTTCTGCCTATTGCCGCTGTCCCAGCCCAGGAAGGGAAACCCGGAAACCGTCTCTGTGAGTCCGCCCCCGCCCTCGTCCCTGAAGCTTTTTATCACCACCAGCTGTCTTGCTGCGCCACTGACGCCATTACGGCTCAACGGTCAGGACGGCTGACCCGCAAAACATCGTTCTTTATTAGATCCAACAAGGCTGCCTGAGTGTTACAGTTTCTTCCGGTTAACAATTAACTATTTTCTATTAATTTTAAAACGGGCAGCTGGCAAACTGTATTTGGCTTGGTGAAAATACATTTTATATTGTTCATTAGCCTAAGTTTTCCTATATTTTCAGGACAGCCTAGGCGCCTTCCTACACAAAGAAGTGTCTTAAACCGCTGGATATCTTTTGTTATAATCTGCTATCCAGTGGTGGAAAATAAGTAGGCTACTATTTTTCAATATTAAGAATTTTGTGCAATTGGTCCTGGTATTTCCACATTTCGGTTTATTCTACTTCACAACATTCGGAGGATAATGTTCTTTAAATTCAAATAGCCTATATTAATTTGACAATCGCACATATAGGTCTACTTTAAGGATTAAGATTTTGCAGGCAACACAGCCTAATGAGGTTTTAAAATATTCGAGATGAATTGAGATGAATATAGGCTACAGTAGATATAGCAAATAATGCATTTGAAATTAATTTAAATTATTGAATGAATTCATTGATACTTCGTGAAGAAGGCTAAGCTTTAAATAAATGCACAACTTTAACAAAATACTTAACACTTAGTTAAGTATTTCACATTGTGATGTTGCCAGGTTGTATAAAAACACCATCAAGGCAATATTTCTGGTGTAAATTTGAACAAATGTAGGCCTATTGTTTAGAATAAAGGCCCTGACACATTTCACAAATCCTTTCCTTGTGAGTGGTGCATAATAACATGTGTGAAGGAAAATTGTTTCAATCAAAGGAAGGCCTTCCACATTTTACATGTTTCTGTAAACCAAGCCGAAATGATAAGGCTTCAAATACACTGAGATAGGGCTGTAAAAACTGCACCAAACTGAAGTGAATAGGCTACATTTGAAATTAATATAAGATTTAATTTTCTTTCTTCTTTTCTGACAGCCAATGATGCGCATTATGCATATCCCAGCGGGTGTGAAATGGTCTTTTAAGGACTATAGGTCTACCGCAGACAAGTGGCCATAGCCTACATGTCTGAAAAATCAATAACAAGTGCCGTGATTCACCCAACCACTGCATTTCAGCTGCCTACCCTTAAAGCACTCCCGTGCACCTTCACCCCCTCTCTTACCACCCTCTATTCATTGTAAATAACTGTTCAAACGCACAATGCAATCTGGACCGCTTTATTCAGCCTCACAACTTCCCTGCGTTGTCATTGGTCCCGTGAGGATGCGGCGACATCTGATTGGAGGAAAGTTTCTCCTCTAGTCCATACACCCCCACCCAGCAGATATTCGTGGTACGGTGCTTCTGTGATTCCAGTTGTTTTCACAACCCCTTACTAACAAAGAGACTCAGCTGCTGTCTCTTACATCTCCGAGTAAATGTGGTGAGTGATGCGCAACTAACGATTTACGCTCCTGTACACCGAGCCGAGAACGAATAGATAAAGAGTGGAAATACACCTTGTTCTCAAGAAGATAAATTAAGGGGAGAGTTCGAAAAGTTTCAGACAGGCTTTGACTAATCGTAAAGAGCGAAAATGGCATCAGCCGGACTAGAGATCGTGGGACTCTCGCTGTGCGTAATTGGCTCGTTCCTGGTGATGGTTTCGTGCGGGCTGCCCATGTGGAAGGTGACGGCTTTCATCGAAGCCAACATCGTGGTGGCTCAGACAATCTGGGACGGCTTGTGGATGACATGCGTGGTTCAGAGTACGGGTCAGATGCAGTGCAAGGTGCACGATTCCGTACTATCCCTCAGCCACGACCTGCAGGCGGCCAGAGCGCTCACCATCATCTCCTCGGTGATGGGCGTGCTGGGGCTCATGGTTGTGATTGCTGGGGCGCAGTGCACCAACTGTATCCGAGCTGAGTACGTCAAAGCCCGGGTGGTGAACGCCGGAGGGGTCATTTACATCATCAGTGGTGTGTTTGTGTTGGTGCCTCTCTGTTGGATGGCCAACAGCATCATTTCGGACTTTTACAACCCGCAGGTACACGGATCAAAGAAGAGGGAGATCGGCGCTGCGCTCTACATCGGCTGGGCGGCCTCAGCGATGCTGCTGCTCGGAGGGTCGCTGCTGTGCTGCTCCTGTCCCTCCAGCGGGAACTCTGGATACTCGGTAAAGTACGCACCGACTAAGAGAGCCACGCCGAACGGGGACTATGACAAGAGGAATTATGTGTAGCTATGTGCCCATAGCAGGCGGTGCGTTAAAGTGACCTGCAGCTTTTGAAAAACTGTGTTTTGACGGACGATTTCTTTGCACCTGCAGTTTTTGTTTTTAGAAATATGAACTCTGAAAATCAATGGAAGCACATGTTGTTTTTACACTGTCCCTTCAATACGCTCGGACCCCAAATTCACAAATCCTTTTTCGCATCTACAGGAGATTAAAAAGACTATCAATTATAAAAGGCAGCACACGCCAAAAGAAGTAGGTCTGTGTTATTATTATAGGCTGTTTCAAATTCTGTACCGTTGGCATCGAATATGTTGCTCTGTTCTGGTCTTTTCCTTGATGTGAGCACACAATTACAGTAATGAGAATGATTGTACCCTCACTCATATTCAAAGACACATTTCCTTTAGTGGAACTACGCCGACATGTTGAGGACTCCAACAATATCTAAAAGACCCAAAAAGAAAAGTCTACACATGTTAAAGTCCCATTAAATCTCGACCAGGCTTTATTGTTGTTCAGAAGTTGATGGCGGGGATTTTAAAGTGTGAAGTCTAATTTTGGAACTGTAGATTTCAAAGAGCCTGGGATCTGTAGGTCACAACCTGAAATCTTACAGTCCGTTATTCGGCTGCACTGAACACCTGCAACGTTTTTGCATCGTCGGAAGTCTTTTCTTTTCAAATATTCTAGGAATAAACTTTGTTTTCTGTTGGTTTGTTGACGTTTGATGTAATGATTCATTATTCCTGTATATGAAGATGCCATATTGTGTCATTTTATTAAGATTAAACTGAATATATTGCCTGAAATATCTACTCAAAGTGTGTTCTTAAACTAAACAACTGACAACTGAGTTGTGATAGTCTGCAGAAACAGGAGAGCTCTCCACGGTTGTGCGTAATGCATGCCGTTCCCACCGTGAATCCATAAACCCCCACGGCGGGAGAAAGTATTTTGGTTAGCCATAGAAATCTAGATGACAATGCCCATTCAGCTAGAGTGGGGCTCTGCTGTTCAACTCACAATACTCCACAACCCCCGATCCCCACCCCCTTGTCCGCAGTCAATGAAAGGCGTTCAAACTAGAGCCATGGAGAAGTTGCTGGAATATATAGTCTTCCCGCAAGTTAGCCTTCGCAATTCATTCGTCGTCACAATCCCGTCTCCCTCCATCAGGGCGGTGCTAAACGAGATTGGCTTTACCACTAAAGATTACACACCATCACTTTGAAGCAATTAGTTCATCCACAGCTGCTTCGTGGGCCTCACATCTACCCCTACTCTGAAGATAATTTACAGTATTGTGATATAGGTATTACAAGATTAACACAAATAGAACAAAACATAAAAACATATTTCACTTTATGAGTAGTCCTCTGATTTAACAAGAGACTGGATTACAAAAGCTTATCCATACTTGTTTTTCTGGTCACTTAAGAATCTTAGCAGGTCATATGCCTTTGTAAAAGTTGAAAACATTTCTGTGCAGAAAGTCTGAATACAGTCAGAAGAGTGTGTGACTTGTGCACTTCACAAGTGAACTTCTAATTAAATCAATAATCATCTTTTTTTTCTGTAGGCTTATTGTATTATTTACCAGAAAATATCCTCTCCATTCAAAACAAATACTCACTGCCCAGCTACTGTGTTACTTTTGACATAGAACACAATAATGTTATATCATTAAACAATAATCATACCTCCACTTTATGGTGCAAACATGTTCCAGAGCTGTCAACCATATAACACAGCTTTCATCTTTGGATGGAGATGGATCTTTCTCCCACAGCACTTTTAAGACTTCTCATGTGTTTTTGCCTCCATGTGCTGATGACCATGTGAATTTGGAGGAAATGTCTGAAAAAAGTGTAGTAAGTGTCAAATTAAATCATAATTATAAACTACATATCTAAGGACAAGAAGGACCTTTCATGTAGAGCAATTAGGCAATTAATGAAGTAGTTGATCAACAACAAATTAATCAGCAATCATTTAAGTGTTTTATATGGAAAAAAAATGGAAAAAATCAACTGGTTCCAGCTTCTCAAATGTGAATTTGGTCTAACTGGAACTGGTTTATTAGTCTTCTTTGATATATTTTGATATTTTTGGGTTTTGGGTCATTGGTTGAACACAATTCTTTTATTATTTTTAACTTGGGCTCTAACAACTGACATAAGCAAACAAATGACCAATTAATTAAGAAAATAATTAAAAGTAATAGGTAATGAAAATAATTGCTTATATATTTTCACGCTTCTGTCAATTGACAGATTATGTTTTTTAAACTAGATTGTTGTGACTGACTGAAATTACTACATATAGCAATGCTGTCAAGAAAATTGTTATTTTGTCAGTAGGCTACTGCTCAGCGCAGTTGGCTACAGTAGGCGTTCCTAATTTGTGGTCTGTATGGGTTTTTCTTCACAAAGATTCTCCCTGTAAGGTCCAGTCTGGTCTGCCTCAGTGAGATGTTTTTGTGGGATTGTTAGTTCCACTCCTCTAGTCACCACACAGAGGGTGACGAAGCGCAGGGAGAGTGTGTGTGTGTGTGTGTGTGTGTGTGTGTGTGTGTGTGTGTGTGTGTGTGTGAGCAAGGGGTTAAGTGAGTGTATGCATGTGTTGAAAGAGTTGAGGGGGTGCACCTTTAAAAAGGCCCTCATTCCAATAAGGAGAGAGGCAAATAGGGCCAGCAACGTCACTCAATGGGTGCTCGCCATGGTAACCAGCCAGAACCAGCAGTTGCCTGGTTACAGGAGCCTATAATGTGGTGGTATGGATCAGCCTAATAAAAGGCCTGGCCAGCAGACATTCCTGCAAGCATGGACACACGTACACACACGCACGCACGCACGCACTTTGTGTTTCATTTAAGAACAAATGATAAGTGTTGCCATAAATGTTGCACATTAGAAACTCTAGCTCTGGTCAAAAGCAGTGAAAACATGAATATAAACAAATGAAAAATAAATGTTGCTGTCATCTCAGAAAAGTATTACAGAAATAAATTACATAACAAAACAGACCTTTAAACTTGACCTCCACTAGCCCGGTGGAGCAAGGGCCACATGTTCAGGGTCATGTCAGAAGTAGGTCAGGTTTGTACTGGTTTCAGATTTGTGTTGCAGCCAGTGAGCATTGCGTATTTTTTTGGGGTGGTTGAGCTGGGGAGTTTTTTCTCATGACATGAGCTTTGAACTCTGAATCTTGCCTCAGGTCAGGCAAATCGAAATTCACTTCCCTCTAATGACCAGGCATGATCTCATCCAAGCAGAATCCCAAGGGGATACACAACGTTCAACCCGGAGCTTCTCAAACTATCGGCTACACGGTCAGCTTATGGAAAGGTTGCCAATTTGAAGTTTTAATTTAACATGACATAGATTCTTCAAATCAACCATGAAGTGAGCCATAAGATAATTGAAACTTGATCAATGTTTTGTATTGATTGACTCAGACTTACATCAGAGCCAGCAGGTGCATACAGTCCACAGACCTGCCAGCTGGATGGAGCTTACTAACAGATAGCAAAGCCAAGAGTCAAAAGTGGCTTTGTATACAGAGTTAAAGCCCCTATGAGCCGTTTGTTTTAGATACAACGTTAGAGGTAAGAGATCAGAACAAAAAACATAATGCTCCTTTTCTCCTCCATGTTAGAAAAGTTTGCTGCTCCTTGACTCACAGGTTTTTGTCGCAGCCCAGTAGCACGACCAGGCTTCCTGTGGAGTGGACAGCGGAACAGGAAACAGGAAGGAACATGGAGGGTGTGGGAGAGGAGGAGGGGTGCATGTGAAGTATGGTGGTTAAAGCACTCCTGAAGACAGACAGACAGACAGACAGACAGACAGACAGACAGACACACACAACTTCAAATTCTAGTCAAGTTCCACAGGTTTCAAGCTGAGTATAAAGCTGTGATAAAATTATCAATGGTGGGTCTTTAGACAACATAGTAACTTGGATTAGAGAAGCATATTTCATTCAATTTGAATGTGAAAAAGAATTAATAGTGTCTCATAGAGTAGTTTTCTGCCACAGTAGGCAGCTATTTTCAGTGAAAAAGCTCTTAAAAACCCACTGTACATGATACCGCTGCTCGGCACCAAATGGCAGACAGACACTGTCAGATACTATCTGGTAAACATAGTGGAGCATTTAGAGCTCACAAGTTGGTGGAGACCAAAGCAGAGCAAAAGGAGAGTGAATATTGGACTTCATTTATCAGGTGAAAAGAAAGACTCCAAATAAATTATTTTACTCCGTATCTGCTGGATATGTAAAAAAAAAAGCATCTTTGCATAACATAAGCATCTTGCTAACAGGTTTGTCATTTAAAACTTAAAAGGTTATGTCAATGTGTTCACAACTTGTTTTCCAATGTCCCCAAGTTGCCTAAAAAAACTATTATAACTATAGAAAGCTACCTCAACATTGTAAATTGAAAATGTTAGGGGTTAAAAGTGCTGATTTTTAATGCAGGGCCACTTAGATTGATACAGTTGTAGCATCACACCTAAACAGCCCTACATAACCTTAATATTTATAAAAACGGCTGCCAAGTATTCAATCACACTTTCCCAAAAGTACACACTATTTAAGTATTGATGCGTAATTTGAGACAAACCAACAGCTTTACAGCAACAAATTATAACAGAGTAATAAATAGAGTGCAAAGTGAAGGTTTTATCTCAAAAATATGAGAGAGGAGAAGGGAGTCTGAACTCTTTCCATGCCTGAGTGAGTGAGATCATGTTTCCATTATATCACTGGCAATTTCAAATAGATACTCACACACAAACAGACACAGACACCGACCCAAAGGTAAGTTGGAGCCAACAGAGGTGAATGATAGCCCTCTGCGGAGATGAAGAGGAGGCCTGGCAGCATGAGGAATGTCTGGGACATTTCTGATTTGGCATGGTTAGCAAGATGTATGTGATGTCACGTCAGGACAAAATAAAAACTCCCTTTCTTTACTCGCCATGTTTGCAATCACAGTGGCACAGGTGGTACTGTTTTTAGCTTCAGCCTCTTCTGGTAATTGGGGGTCCCATATTAACATAGGATATGGCAATCAGTGGTTAAGTAAACAAGCAGCCTGTCTAAAACACAGGCACACAAACAGGATTCCGAGGTGTACTAAGTGTATTGTTTCCACACTAATTGCATCTTGCAGAAAAACTCTTGCTTGTTAGTCTCAGGGCTGTAAAATACTATACAACACTCAATATGTGAAAAAACTTGCATATACTGTATATATAACAAAACAAACCCATGTTAAAGTGTTTTTGTCTTTCTCTTTCTAAGCTCTGTCTTTGTTCATGAGACCGCAGCGTCTTTTCAAGAATGAAAGTTGTTGTGGAGGTCATCCACTAAAAGATGTACAGCATGACTAAGTCACCTACCGCTGAGAGTGAAAGAAAAGTCACCCGACCGCAGAATGAAGCTGTTCAGTTTTCCTCCTTGGCATCCCAGTGTCTGTGTAAAATGAAATGTGAATGACATGCCAGCTGAGGTTTTTCCCCCACTGTTGCTTAAAAAGCAAGCTGTGGAAAACATTTACATATAAACATACGCCATCTTGAATACAGAAGCAGCAACTGCCCAGAGGCCCAGATGCCAAAAAAGCGCCATCAGTGGTAGTTATGGTAATTTCATTAATTGTAATTCTGTTAGAAAATATGGGAATATTGTGCACTAAAGCACAATATTAACTGGCATGATAAAGGCCTTCTATATCTTGAGGGTCTTGAAGAGCATAACAAATAAACATGAGAGTGAATAAGCTTGTTTCTCAAAATGTCAACCTATTCCTTTAAATGTGGCGTCACAGCCAGCCCACCAAATTTTTCTTTTCATTTATGCATTGTAATGCATAAATGAAAAGATATAAAACCATATTTATAAAAGGTGGGTGAGAGGATGTTTGTTACAGTATTTAAGCAGAAGAAGTTAGATTACAGGCTTGTCATTTTCACAAGTTCACAATTTTCTCAAGTCTGGGGTTCATGTTCTTCAACCATTAGCTTGTCTCTAAATTACAACTTTTCAAAATCTGACACTATTCAAATGGCATGGTGCAGAACAGTGGAAATTAATATGCAGTTGAATAAAAATGAAATAAATGATATACAGTACAGTATATTTTTAACATGTAATAATACATTGAAATAAATTACTCCTACAGTGGGGTTTGAAAGTTTGGGCACCCCAGGTTAAAATTTGTATTAATGTGCATAAAGAAGCCAAGAATAGATGGAAAAAAACTCCAAAAGGCATGACAGATTAGACATTAGTATAATATGTCACAAAAAGTTAGATTTTATTTCCATCATTTACACTTTCAAAATAACAGAAAACAAAAAAATGGCGTCTGCAAAAGTTTGGGACCCCTGCAGAGTTTATAGCATGCACCGCCCCTTTGGAAAGCTGAGACCTGACAGTGTCATGGATTGTTCTCAATCATCATCTGGAAAGACCAGGTGATGTCAATCTTAAGGTTTTAAATGCCCAGACTCATCTGACCCCCCCCCCACCCAACAATCAACACCATGGCTTCTTCTAAGCAGTTGTCTAGAAAACTGAAACAGAAAATAGTTGACGCTCACAAAAAAAAGGAGAAGGCTACAAGAAGATAAAAAAAGGGTTTTCTAGATGCCAAAATCCTCTGTTCGGAATGTAATTAAGAAATGGCAGTCATCAGGAACAGTGGACGTTAAAGCAAGATCTGGAAGACCAAGAAAAATATTAGACAGAACAGCTCGCAGGATTGTGAGAAAAGCAAGTCCAAACCCACGTTTGACTGCACGATCCATCCAGAAAGACCTGGCAGACACTGGAGTTGTGCTACACCATTCCACTATAAAGAGATACTCGTACAAACAGTTTTCATGGAAGAGTCATCAGAAGAAAACTTCTTCTACGTCCTCACCTCAAAAATCAGCGTTTGAAGTTTGAAAATGAACATATAGACAAGCCTGATGCATTGTGGAGACAAGTTCTGTGGACCGATGAGGTTAAAGTAGAACTTTTTGGCCGCAAAGGTATGTTTGGAGAAGAAAGGGCAAAGAATTTAATGAAAAGAACCTCTGTCCAGCTGTTAAGCATGGGGGGGATCAATCATGCTTTGGGGTTGTATTGCAGCCAGTGGCACACAGAACATTTCACAAGTAGAAGGAAAAATGGATTCAATAAAATTTCAGCAAATTTTGGATGCTAACTTGATGCCATCTGTGAAAAAGCTGAAGTTAAAGAGAGGATGGCTTCTACAAATGGATAATGATCCTAAACACACCTCAAAATCCACGGTGGATTACATCAAGAGGCGTAAACTGAAGGTTTTGCCATGGCCTTCACAATCTCCTGACCTCAACATAATTGAAAGTCTATGGATAGACCTTAAATGAGCAGTGACAGACAGCCCAGAAATCTCAAAGAACTGGAAGACTTTTGTAAGGAAGAATGGGCGAAGATACCTCAAACAAGAATTGAAAGACTCTTGGCTGGCTACAAGAAGTGTTTACAAGCTGTGATACTTGCCAAAGGGGGGGGCAGTACAAGGTATTAACTCTGCAGGGTGCCCAAACTTTTGCAGACGCCATTTTTTTGTTTTCTTTATTTTGAAAGTGTAAATGATGGAAATAAAATCTAACTTTTTGTGACATATTATACGAATGTCTAATCTCTCATTTGATGACTTTTGGAGATTTTTCCATCTTTTTTTGGCTTCTTTATGCACAATTTTTACCTGGGGTGGCCAAATTTTCAAACCCCACTGTACACAACTCATTTCAGTGAACTTGCAGTATATTTGAATTAAGCCGATTCAGCTACAAAATGCAGTCATCAATAAGTATGAAAGTCATGCAAATATTTCCCAAGCAATACTAATCTCTTTTGCCTGAAAGCACTTTAAAACAATGAAAGAAAGGAAAGCGATTCGGAGAATAACACCCCAACTGTGAGAGGTCTTGAGGGGTTAAAGGTCACAAGGGTTAGGGCTCATTAAGGGAAGACAGGCTGACATAAAGCTGCCAGCAGCAGCAGGTCTGAAGTGAAGCTGCTTTTGAGGGTTTTAGTGAAATGTTTGTATATAAAGTTGTGTGGGGTTTCCCATATACTGAGCTTCTGTGTGTGAGTGTATATATAAATATGTGTTACTGTGTAAGTGTGTGTGAGTAAGTGTGTGTGTGTGTGTGTGCATGATGGGGAGACAGGCAGCAGGCAGAAACAGTCAGCTGTAGTTCTTTGTCTCCGGCTGTCCAGTAAAACTAATCCTATCTGGAATCTGAGATTGTTAGAGACAGAGAGACACAAGAGGCAGCGAGAAGGGATAAAAACAACTGAAATTGTTCGAGAAGTAAGCAGAGAAAAAGGAAGTGAAGCAATTTTTCCTAATTCTCAGACAGACATTTTTGGTCCATAAATAAAATAAGATAGTACTTTTTTTGTTGTTGGTATTCTTGTAGTAAAATGCCCATGTGCTCCCAAAACCACTACTACTACTACTACTAATAATAAAGTATAGCCTTAATAAGATGTGAAATGTAATGTTGTGAAACTGTAACAGAACCAGCAGGAGTATTAGGCTTCTTGCTGTGTCTCTGTGAAAATTACACACTGTGTAAAAGTAGTCCATTTCAATTTGCATAACAACTATATTACAACTGTTGCCAGGTGAAGACTGTGGACATGTAACGGCAGAGGGAGCAGAGAGCGGCCTTCAAAGTGTTACAAAGTGTTATGAAAAACAGTATCCCGGAAAGGGAAGACCGGGTAGCCTGTGTTCTGACCTTGTTGATTATCATGCACCTGTTTGTAACAAAGAATGATATTCAAACATAATTTGCAACGCAATCATTTTCCCTTTACTCTTATGTGCATCTTACCCTGGCGTACATGGAGGCTGTTCCTTGCGGAACAAGACACAAGGACAGATATTGCGTGTACAGAGTTGGAAACAGTTCAAATATAAATATTAATAAAATGTGCAAGTATAAAAATTTGAAAGCCAAAATATAAACAAAGTTAACAGTAAGGATCATAAGATGCTCATATCTCAAGTTGCTTCTTGGTGAGTTGCATGTATAACAAACATATAGCTACTGTATGTATGTACATCAAAGCATAAAGGAGAATTCTGGTCCATTCCAACATGTAGCTCAGTTGTTTGTAAATTTGGAGTGCTGTCAGTAGAGAGAAAAATTTAAACAATTGGTGCTGCCTACACCGTGTTGTCCTCCTGCTAGAGTTAGCACCCAGGGCAAGTTTTAAAGGTGTTTTTTAGCCTCTTAACATGTTCACAATGTCATTAAAAGTGCCTACCCATGTGCAGTGATTCCTTCCGAGTGAACACAGTGAATCTCACTGCTGTAGATGTGAAAGAAAAGCATGGAAGTTGTGCTAATTCAGCTGTGTTTAGTCCCTGTGTTGATACTGCAAGGAGTGCTTAGGTACCGTCTACAATCACTGCACGCAGACACGCACAAGCCCTGTCAAAGCCTCCATTCCCCCTGCACATACGCTTCCTTATTCAACGCGGCAGCACTGGGGTGAGTGTTACAATATGCTTATTTTTGAAAATTTGTTTGTATCTCTTTTCTGTGTTGTAGTTTGTAGACGGTACCTAAGCACTCCTTGCAGTATCAACACAGGAACTAAACACAGCTGGATTAGCACAATTTTCATGCTTTTCTTTCACATCTACAGCAGTCAGATTCACTGTGTTCACTCGGAAGGAATCACTGCACATGGGTAGGCACTTTAAATGACATTTTGAACATGCTAAAAGGCTAAAAACATGTTTAAAACTTGCCCTGTTTAAGCTAACTCTAGCAGGAGGACAACATGGTGTAGGCAGCACCGATTGTTTTCATTTTTCTCTCTACTGACAGCACTCCAAACTTACAAACAGAGCTACGTGTTGGAATGGACCAGAATTCTCCTTTAAAGGTCCAGTGTGTAACGTTTCAATTCTAAGTATTCCTATTAGTTACATTTCCACTCGCATGAACTGGGGTAGACACTCCCTATTCATGCGCCATCTTGAAATACGTTAGCCGGTAAGGGACATACAGGATATACTGCTCCACCTTTCGCATTTTCACTGTCACAAGATAAAACTCACAGGTGTTGCTAATCTGCATCATTGCTTCCCGGCCCTGGCAAGTTTGAACAAGGAAACGTATTCAAAATCCAAATTTCAGAAACAGGAGTGTTGTTCTTCTTCGCCCAGAAAAAGGATATTGAAAACAGCAAAAGACCAGCATTTTGAACCGTGAAGGCTACTTAAGCTGTAACACGTACTTGGAACTGCAGGAGAAATACCTACACATTGGACCTTTAAGTACAGGTAGTTATGCAGCTCAGCGTAAATTCTTTCAGGAAAACTTCTAAGCTTTCATTCACCTCTCTCTTTTCTAAACTGATCAGCTGATTCTGGGTGTTCACGCTTCTCTCTCCCTTATATAATGATTTATATAGCAGTGGAGTTTAACTGCTAAAGACTCTGTACATTTCAATATTGTGTGATGTGATGAATACATTCATTCAATTTTTTCACCTTTCAACAAAGTCTCTCTTGATTGAAATTTGGTTACTATGGTAAAATACTGCATTATATAAGCCAGAACATATTGTATCAGCGACCCCCAACACCACATCATTACCCCCATTAAAGCTCCACTCGGCAGCTCACACTTGAGGAGTAAAAGGCAACATGACTGTTTGAGTGTGAGGCCTTCGAAAATACTGCTCTATCATACAGCACATTGGCTGTATGATCCTGCCTTGGGGGGGGTATGTTTACTTCAGTGAGTGTGCATGTGTGTGCTGGGTCTGTTGCATGCCACATTCCTCAGATGCAGAGCAGCGGAAAGGGCCGTGGGCTCCACTTCAGCAGTGGTGCAAGGGTGGGGGGTGGAGAGCAAAGTGATTGACAGCTGAGGGGAGAAGGCCAAATGAAGGGTTGAACAGGTGGATCTCCTCACTGGGGTATCAATAGACCAAGTGATGCTACCACCATCTCTGCTCATCCACCAGATGTCAGGTGATTTAAAACAACAGCATTTGAGGCTTGATCCTGTCCTCAACAGCCAACAGGAGAAGACTGAAAGACACATTGGGACACTGAGGAAAACTAAAGACTGTTTTATTAGCTATTCAACATGGGGCGAGTGAACAACGGTCTTTCCAGAGGTGTGTATCACCCACAATGCTTTGCAGTTGGAGAAGATGAATACATTGAATAAATTACTACACATTTGTTAGCATATTTTAAGAAAACCTCATTGATAGCTTGATATTTTACTGAAAATGTAGACTAATAGAAGTAATGTCAGTTAATATTGACTTACTGTTTAGATCATGTGATTTCTTTATTCCCAACATTATCTGTAAACGCATGTGGAAAAGATGCTGGTTTTGCAATATTAACCCATAGCAAAAATGGTTATGATCAATCATGACACAAAACATTCTAAATAAGACACTCATGCCACTAATTACCAAGTCTCATTGAAATGAGTATGCAGCTATTTCTTATGATTTGTGAAAAGCATTAAAGTTAAATATGTTAAAAACTTGCACACCAGACAAACAAAAAACAAGAAGCTAAAATGAGATAAGTGAAAAACAGAGGCCGCTGAAGAGGCATTTATCAGCAATTCATGATAATTATGTCCCAAACTAACCAGCCTCTCCACCCTGTTAATTGTATAAATGGGTCTTCCTTTCTCAAAGTTTGGGACAGTATTTCTCCTGGATAACATCACTCTGCTGTGACTTTAAACAATATCATTATGAATGTAAATAGTTCTCAAACAGTCGACACAGGGAAATCCGCAGGATGTACACATTCATACACAATTAAGTGATGATGATGCACACAACCTCAACTGGTGACAATAAAACCATTTGCATTAACATCTCCTTGCTGCAGCTCAATGTAGATAGTGGCATGTTTCAGTCCCACTGCTGCTACTCAGTCCGGACTTTCCTGCAAAACCAAAAACACCCTCCACTGTGGAGGTCACAATCGCATCCTGAGCCAAGAGTGATAAGCATCTTAATCACCCCGCGGAGAGCAGCTCAGGCTCCACCTTTCCAGTCACTCTATGGGCCGGTATTAAATCAACACCAGGAGGCCTGGCCTACATTCTCCAATGCCACTGCCCTCACCTTTGCCCCATATGAGCGGGCTGAGCTCAGGAGAAGTTAAGTTTATTACATCTAAAATACTTTTTACTAGAAGCCTCACAAATACAATAAGAGTGATTGTACTTTCCGTGGAACCACAAGTTGTGCGTTAGCAAAACAATAGATTGGATCAAGATAAAAAGACTAATCAGTTTGGATCACTCTCTGCCACCACCGGCTGTGACTGCCAACAGCCAACAGGCCAGATCTTTAAGTGACACGAGAGAACGTTCAACTTCCCCTTTGAACAGATTAGGTCCTTGTGGTCTTTTAGCCAACAAACCAACAATGGTGGTTCTTCAGAAATGAAAACAGGTGTTTCTATGTTTTTTCGTTATATAGATTATTTTTGGGGCCTTTTTGGCCTTTAATTGACAGGACAGCTGTAGACAGGAAAGGGGGAGAGAGGGGGCGTGACATGCAGGGAAGGGCCGCTGGTCGTAATCAAACCCGGGCCACTGCGGTAAGGACCAAGCCTTGGTACATGGGGTGCACGCTCAACCAGGTGAGTTACCAGTGTGCACCTGTATATGTTTTAAGGTATACAGGTTTAGAGCTACTTGTTTAACACATTGTCACCTTCTACAGTATGACTGAAAGACATTTTAATTATTACAGATCCTAACAGAGTTAAGTGACTGAAATATCAAAGTGGTGGCGCTAGAGTGGGGTGCACAGATTAGACACACTGGATCTCTTTATCATTGTCATTACAACATAACATTTCTGTTCTTCTGTTATGTTGTATAATAATTATTACAATGTATGAGATAGATTTTTCATTTGGGAAACAGACCACTTAAATCAGATTGTTGTTGGTATTGGCAAATACTCTGGGTGAGGTATCAAAATCGGTATGGCAGAGTTTAGTGAAAGTCAACTTTAGTGAAACCTCTAAATGTTGAGGAAATATGCTTCAGTACTTATTTTTTTCTTATCTCTGTTAGCTTGTAATACACCAGGGCCATCTATTACTGAAGGGCAGGACATATGGTCATTTCACACTTCCTTATTACAGAAAAAGTATGTCAGTTTCAACTTCATTTTTGTTCTTTTAGCAGTATGGTCTCTAGGCCACTCAATAGTGGTTAGGAAATGAAAAAGGACATGATTTGGAGCATTTTTAGCTTGCGATTTAACTTCTATCTAAAATCTCTGCCAGCAAACATCTATCCTGCTAAGTGAAATAAAATTAAAACAGGTCATCCATATGGAACATGGGAGCTCTCCTTTGGAGACTTGGCAGCATGAGCATATAAAATATATAGAAGGCGTGTCTAAAAACATAAAAATACCTGCTAACAATATGAATTTAAAGAGCAAAGGTAAAGTCATATTTATGCAAGACAAAGAGGCAAACAAAGCATTTAAGAAATTTTACTAGGATTTATTAAATTTGTTTAAAATGTAAAAATGTGATGAACCACTCACAGACATGAATAAAAGAAATGTTTCAAGAATTTAAAAGCAAAACTAAGACTTACACACATTTACAGAAAGACTGTACAATATACACACAAAATCAATTTAAAAAAACAAAAACAAAAAGTTAAAATCACGGATAAAGTTATTGTACTGGTGACACTGTGCGTCTGACATTAAGATGTGAACAGTAGCAGCACTTACACTGTTCAAGACCCAAAAGTCATGCTCCAATCCCTCTCACGACAGGAGGGTGATGAGTGCATCCAGAAACTTGCTTCTGTCATCTGTCTTCAGTTCAATTACTGAAGAGAAACAAAACACAGGTATGAATGAATACATGCTCAAAGAGACAGTTTACACATCTGTAAGGAGCAATGTTTCGAACAGGAAGGTGCAGAAATATTTAACAAATTTTATTCTGTATTTGAAACATGACTAATGTGACATTGCTTATAGTGACCAGAAGAACCTGAACTAATGCACAGAAGAAAAATCCAATTTGTTTCATGTTTGGTGCTAGAAG
This sequence comes from Percina caprodes, assembly GCA_013375575.1. Lineage (NCBI taxonomy): Eukaryota > Metazoa > Chordata > Actinopteri > Perciformes > Percidae > Percina > Percina caprodes. The sequence continues at coordinate 72,520 of JABXJD010000018.1, read as the reverse complement.
CTCTGCTAGAAATGAAGACAAGGCTGCCACCTAGTGTCTGATGAAGAGTTGGACATTTATGAGGAATAAAACCGCACATTAGAAAAACAATATCAATCTTACTTGAAGTGTCGAAGTTGTCATGAAGCGTCCTGGAGCCGGTGCTCTCTGCAGCTTTTTCAAATGCTCGACCAAAGAAACTTTTAGAATACAGAGAAACAGAGGAGATGAGAAAATTAGGCAATTTTGGCGGTTCACTTCTCCAATGTGAAGACTTTTCTCTAATTTATAACATTGTTAATTAAATATCTTTGGGTTTTGGACGGTTGGTCAAATAAAAGCAGTCTGAAGAGATAACACTGAACTCTACTGTAACACACACTGTTACTTTATGACAAACAAATAACTGCAAGAAACAACTTTAAGTATAAGTATTATTTTCTCTCTAAGCATCATATAACATGGTGGAAATGTATACTCAGCCGCAGGTCTGCAGATTAAAAAGCAAAAAACTATACCAGATATTGACCATTTGACTATATAGTAAAAAGTTCAGGATTCCGGGGTTATATTTTATACAGAAATTAGTGTACAGATTTGTAAATAAGGTATTTCACTTTCAAGTTGTTTACTGAATAAACACAATGTCTTGGTAATATCCTACATTTACAAAAAAACTGAGGTCTTACTAGGCCTGGAACAATTATTACATTATTGTCTTATTGCAATTTATTTTTTACACATAACCACCAATTCTCTGTTTAACTGCAATTAATTGCATACATTAGCTTAGGTCAAAAAGGGGTATAACTGTTGACGGTAATTGACAGTTTTATGTTCACTTAAGAAAAAAAATCCAATGTTTTATGATGATAAAGAGGCGTGGTTTACTGTGTACCTGTGTTATTACATTATCTGGGTCACATAACCATGATATAACCAAAATATATTCTGGGATGCATTCAAAACTTTAATTTGTTTGCTAAAGTAATACATAATATTTTTTAAAATTTGAATGAAAGAGACAATTATATTGTTAATCGCAATTACTTCTGAAATTTGGAATTGTTACTGTATGTAATTGTTGCTCTAGTCTTACTTCTTCTTGTCAGACGTTTCAGACTCAGGTGGGATTCCCAGAACAATCACGGTTCCCTTCTCCACGTCCTTGGGAGCAGCCATGATGAGTGGAAGCAGTTTGCAGCGCTTATTTCTTGTCTATCAGACAAAAAAAAAAAAAAACGAGTAAAAGAGTGACACTAACAACAGTGTGTTTTCAGTGCAATTAAAAGCTTATTCTCAGACAGTCTGAATCCAGTTTGATGGCAATAAGATACTTACAGAATGGACAAAAGCCTTCAGGAGGTACTTGCAGAGCAGAGTCAAGGCAATGGGCTTAGAAAAGAGCTTCACATCAGGTGTTCCCTACACATGAAAGAGCAGCAGGAGGCTTTGATTTGAGCAAGATATACTGTTGAGAAGCAGCCACACACACATGCAGGTCATTTAGCTACTCGTACCTCCATGAGGTAGCAGTAGAGGAAGGGTCCCTGTGACAAGATGAGGTTGGTACAGATGCAGCTGGCCACAGTCTGCTGGATGGCCATCAGCTTCCTCTTAGCCAGTTCAATGCCTGAATGTAGACGCTCGAGGTTACTCCTACACAGAAAGAGAGACCAAGAAGGGACATTTACAGCTTTAAACCCCTTTTTCTGGTGATCTTACAACATTTGAGAACTCTAAGAGGATCAGGATTTTGGTATAGTTTCTGCTACAAACCTGGAAAGAGAGTCCAGAGCCTTGATGAAGTTGTCACTATTGCTCTCATCTTTCTCAGTGCTCTCCAGCAGGGCAGCAGTAGCATGCACCATGTCACTGGCCAAGAAGCGGTTCTTAAAGCCAAAGTGAACACCAAATGTCTGGATGCGGATGTCCTTCAAACTGATGGAAGGGGGGGCACAAATAATTTCAGGCTGTCTGTTAATAACTGCATCTAAGCGTGTTCAGGTCATTTCTGGATTCATACCCATATTTATTGGAAGACTCCTCAATCACGTCCCTCAGGTTCTCTTTGATTGACATGTCCATTGAGTTGAATTTCTGCCTCACTTGCTTCAGAGGTAGCCTGTTAAAGGATTATTAGCAAATATCAAGCCATTAAAAAAGGTTAGGGAGCTCTATTTCATATCACAGGCTCACATTAAATTCCATTTAAAAAGGAACACGCCACCGTTTGTTGAAATAGAGCATATCACGGTCTCCCTTAGCTGTAGATAGGTGGGCAAATGCATTTCTTGTCTCATTGCATGCATTGCTTTAGTCTGGTGCAACATCGGCAGCGCCGCCGCTAATTAGTTTATTTGGGATTATACTGGGTGGAAACAAAGCCAAACCACTGTCCCAAGTCAATATCTGCCTAGGAAATAGTCTAGTCTGAATATGCATAGCTATTTGTACTCGTTGTGAATATGCGGTCCACAAGAAATAATTAGGTTGTTGTTTTTTGTTGGCTCACTTTTACTCACAACATGCTAACCAGCAACATAGGATTACATTCACTACGCTAAATTAACTAGCGACGGCGCTGCCGGTGTTGCACCGGACTAAAACCATGCATGCACTGAGACAAAAAATGCATTGGCTCACCTATCTACAGTTAAGGGAGACCGTGATATGCTCTATTGGCGTGTTCCTTTTTCTGTTGATCGTTTCATTGATGTCTAGGCACTTTACCCCATATCAGCTAGGAACTCCTGGAGTTTCTTTTGGCCATTTAACGTCCAGAGCTTGAAGTTGCACGACGTGTAACAGGAATTACAGATGCTCTCATACAGGGACCAGTGCTGGTAGAGGGTTAGACGGAGGCTGAAGAAGACGGTCAAGAAAAACTCAAAAGAAAGTGATTTCTACCACTTGAGCGTTTGGGGTATAAATATAAAAGATCCACAGTGACAACACGTCATATGAATTAAGGATACTCGTATTCAAAGGAGATCCTCATACAGTCGATTGAGAGAGAGTTCTCCTCATCCTCATTTCGGTGGTTATGCCGGGAAACGTGTCGCTGCATTGTGGCAATGTCTGTTACATACTTCATACTTAAAAAGGAACAAGGCAGACAAGAATAATATAGTGTGGGTAACAACATGAAGTAAATACATCTTGTAATAACGTAAATACATCTTGTAATGACTGTACTAACGCACTGAGTCCCCTTATTTAATTCTAAGGGAATCAATTGATGTTTAAGAATTATGTTGTAAAGTATTAAAGAGGTTCTTACTGTGTGATTTTATCATGAACCCACTGGTCTGTCAGTCCAATGATGGCCCACCTGCAAAGAGGAAACTTTAAGGGTCTACATCTAAAAGTCTGTACAAGTCGTGGTGCATTTCCACAATGGTTAGTTAATGTCATTAAAAATATTTTATCACAAAGCTTACCAGAGCATGTCCTTGGTGTCTTTAGTTAACACCCACGCCAGCTCAAAAAACATCATTGACGCCTGACAAAAGACACATGAAGAAACTTACAATTAAAACATTCGTTATTCAAGAATTCATTCGGGAATAATAACAGAATATGTGAAATGAAAGCTAACATAGATCTATGCATAATGAACTCTCAATTGTGTATAACGATATAAAAAAACTATACAATTTAACAGTTTTGTGAAAGTTTAAAACATTAAATCAATTTCCATGCTCATCTAAGTTTTCCAGAACTGAAATGAAAAAAAAAAAATGCATGAATTTAAAAACGGTCTACTCACAGAAGTCCCATGATATTCATACTGCTCATAGTCAAACAAGATTTCCCTCCTGAGAAATGGGTGAAACGTTAGTGTCGGTTTAGTAATTGTGATCACTACATGACAAACACCACCCCTACACCTCCTTAAAAAACACTTCACCTTCGTGCCTCCCACTCCCTCTTCGCTCGCTGTCTTTCTATTCTCCTCTCAACTGCCCCCTGCAATGACACGATCAGTTACACAATCATTAGTCACGTCAACACTGTTCTGATTAATTTCAGTGATGTATTCTCATTCTATTCAATACGTACTTCATCAAATCTTCTCCGTTTCCCAGATGGCTCTGAGCCTTCATCACTCTCATTTCCAGAGTCACCTCCTTCCTCGTCATCTTCATCTCGAAATATATCATCATATGGGGGCACACCAAGGTCATCATCCTGTTTGATTAGCAGCTTTATCTGTGGATGAGATGATAGGAGTTAACACAATGTTAAGTTTCAGAAGTGTAAGCATGGCTGCAATGTTTCAATTAAGATGTGGTTTAATGTTTTGGTTACACTAAAATGTCAAGCGCTAAACAGGAGAAAGTACTTAACCACCGAACAAGCTAATAAAAGACTTAGATTGCTCATTATCCATCACCTGGGTGTCATTGTAGACATTGACCACATCTACGGGCCTATGAGTGTCACAGATGAAGAAGATGGAGTCATCATCCGGCTGCAGCATCTCAAGAAGGTCAACATTTGCCCCACAGTTGATGAGAACAAAATACCGGAACTACAACACACCAAACACCAAAATATTACATTTAGTGTAAAGTGACAGTGTGGCAAACATCAACAGTTCTTCTCTGTGTATCCTTCTGTCATTTAGTCACGTCTAAGCTCAGGTCTGATTTGATTATACCTGTTCTTTATGTTCAAGGAAGGCAGTGCCAAGGTCCTGCCAGCCTGTAACTGGCACAAGTGTGTACTGGACCTGGTCACAGTGGAACAGTGCCTGGTAATAAAAGAAAAAGATACAGCAAATATTGTTGAATTTATTAATTCATCATTAGTTGCACACTAAAAAATAAGCACACAAGACAGTGGATTTTCAGCCACTTAAGATGAAATTCGTAAGAAAATGTATGTATGTAATATAAATAATTTTATCAGCATTTAGTGTGTGTAGCCATTAGTTTTATCTCAGGAAATGTGCATTGCCACATTAATTAAATTTGTCAGCTTTTATGTCACCTAAGTGCAATCTGCTGACCATAAGTGTAAGAGACATAACTAGAGGTATTTAATTACTATATACAGTGGTGTGAAAAAGTGTTTGCCCCCTTCCTCATTTCCTGTTCCTTTGCATGTTTGTCACACTTAAGTGTTTCGGAACATCAAACCAATTTAAACAATAGTCAAGGACAACACAAGTAAACACAAAATGCAATTTGTAAATGAAGGTGTTTATTATTAAAGGTGACAAAAAATCCAAACCATCATGGCCCTGTGTGAAAAAGTGATTGCCCCCTAAACCTAATAACTGGTTGGGCCACCCTTTTACAGCGTCCTGGAGGAATTTTGGCCTACTCATCTTTGCAGAATTGTCCTAATTCAGTTACATTAGAGGGTTTGCGAGCATGAACGGCCTTTTTAAGGTCATACCACAACATCTCAATAGGATTCAGGTCAGGACTTTGGCTAGGCCACTCCAAAGTCTTCATTTTGTTTTTCTTCAGCCATTCGGTGGTGGACTTGCTGGTGTGTTTAGGATCATTGTCCTGCTGCAGAACCCAAGTTCGTTTCAGCTTGAGTACACGAACAGATGGTCGGACATTCTCCTTCAGGATCTCTTGGTAGACAGCAGAATTCATAGTTCCTTTTATCACGGCAAGTCTTCCTGGTCCTGAAGCAGCAAAACAGCCCCAGACCATCACACTACCACCACCATATTTTACTGTTGGTATAATGTTCTTTTTATGAAATGCAGTGTTCCTTCTACGCCAGATATACTTGGACACACACCTTCCAAAGAGTTCCACTTTTGTCTCATCGGTCCACAGAATGTTGTCCCAAAAGTCTTGGGGATCATCAAGATGTGTTGTGGAGAAATTGAGACGAGCTTTGATGTTATTTTTGCTCAGCAGTGGTTTTCTCCTTGGAACTCTGCCATGCAGGCCATTTTTGCCCAGTCTTTTCCTGATGGTGGAGGCATGAACGCTGACCTTAACTGAGGCAAGTGAGGCCTGCAGTTCTATGGACGTTGTTGTGGGGTCTTTTGTGACCTCTTCGATGAGTCGTCGCTGCGCTCTTGGGGTAATTTTGGGCGGCCGGCCACTCCTGGGAAGGTTCACCACTGTTCCATGTCTTCGCCATTTGTGGATAATGGCTCTCACTGTGGTTCGCTGGATTCCCAAAGCTTTGGAAATGGCTTTATAACCCTTTCCAGACTGATAGATCTCAATTACTTTCTTTCTCAATTGTTCCTGAATTTCTTTGGGTCTCGGCATGATGTGTAGCTTTTAAGGATCTTCTGGTGGACCTTACTGTGTCAAGCAGCTCCTATTTAAGTGATGCCTTGATTGGTAACAGGTGTGGCAATAATCAGGCCTGGGTGTGGCTAGAGAAATTGAACTCAGGTGTGGACAACCACAGTTATAGTATGTTTTAACAAGGGGGGCAATCACTTTTTCACACAGGGCCATGATGGTTTGGATTTTTTTTCACCTTTAATAATAAACACCTTCATTTACAAATTGCATTTTGTGTTTACTTGTGTTGTCCTTGACTATTGTTTAAATTGGTTTGATGTTCCAAAACACTTAAGTGTGACAAACATGCAAAGGAACAGGAAATGAGGAAGGGGGCAAACACTTTTTCACACCACTGTACACTACCGTTCAAAAGTTTGGGGTCACCCAAACAATTTTGTGTTTTCCTGAAAAGTCACACTTATTCACCACCATACGTTGTGAAATGAATAGAAAATAGAGTCAAGACATTGACAAGGTTAGAAACAATGATTTGTATTTGAAATAAGATTTTTTTACATCAAACTTTGCTTTCGTCAAAGAATCCTCCATTTGCAGCAATTACAGCATTGCAGACCTTTGGCATTCTAGCTGTTAATTTGTTGAGGTAATCTGGAGAAATTGCACCCCACGCTTCCAGAAGCAGCTCCCACAAGTTGGATTGGTTGGATGGGCACTTCTTGCGTACCATACGGTCAAGCTGCTCCCACAACAGCTCAATGGGGTTCAGATCTGGTGACTGCGCTGGCCACTCCATTACCGATAGAATACCAGCTGCCTGCTTCTGCTCTAAATAGTTCTTGCACAATTTGGAGGTGTGTTTAGGGTCATTGTCCTGTTGTAGGATGAAATTGGCTCCAATCAAGCGCTGTCCACTGGGTATGGCATGGCGTTGCAAAATGGAGTGATAGCCTTCCTTATTCAGAATCCCTTTTACCCTGTAAAAATCTCCCACCTTACCAGCACCAAAGCAACCCCAGACCATCATATTACCTCCACCATGCTTAACAGATGGCGTCAGGCATTCTTCCAGCATCTTTTCATTTGTTCTGCGTCTCACAAACGTTCTTCTTTGTGATCCAAACACCTCAAACCTGGATTCATCCGTCCACAACACTTTTTTCCAGTCTTCCTCTGTCCAATGTCTGTGTTCTTTTGCCCATCTTAACCTTTTCTTTTATTGGCCAGTCTCAGATATGGCTTTTTCTTTGCCACTCTGCCCTGAAGCCCAGAATCTTCACTGTACATGTTGACACTGGTGTTTTGCGGGTATTATTTAATGAAGATGCCAGTTGGGGACCTGTGAGGCGTCTGTTTCTCAAACTAGAGACTCTATTGTACTTATCTTCTTGCTCAGTTGTGCAACGCGGCCTCCCACTTCTTTTTCTACTCTGGTTAGAGCCTGTTTGTGCTGTCCTCTGAAGGGAGTAGTACACACCGTTGTAGGAAATCTTCAATTTCTTAGCAATGTCTCGCATGGAATAGCCTTCATTTCTAAGGACAAGAATAGACTGTCGAGTTTCAGATGAAAGTTCTCTTTTTCTGGCCATTTTGAGCGTTTAATTGACCCCACAAATGTGATGCTCCAGAAACTCAATCTGCTCAAAGGAAGGTCAGTTTTGTAGCTTCTGTAACGACCTAAACTGGTTTCAGATGTGTGAACATGATTGCACAAGGGTTTTCTAATCATCAATTAGCCTTCTGAGCCAATGATATGATGTATATATATATATACACATATATATACACATCATATATACATACAGTTATGGACATATATACATACATATACATACATATATATATATATACACCATATATACATACATATATACATACATATACATACATATATATATATATACATACATATATACATACATATATATATATATATATATACATAATATATATACATACATATATATATATACATAATATATATACATACTATATATACATACATATATATATACATATATATACATACATATATATATATACACATACTATATATACATACATATATATACATAATATATATAGGACATACATACATATATATACATACATACATATATATATATACATATATATATATATATATATATATATATACATATATATATATATATATATATATATATATATATATACATATATATACATACATACACATACATACATACATACATATATACACACACATACACACACACACACACATACTTTATTTCCGACCCAGGGGGATCCATATGTTCTCATGTTAACAAGCTTCAACAGATCCTGTAGTTCTGAGTCAAATCAGTTATTGCACATAACATACATTATACAAGGAAAGTGCTGCTAAAGTTTTACAAATAACTCACTGAATCAATTAAATAAGAGACAACTAGATTATAACTAAATACTAAGTTAGTGGTTTCTATTAGAGCATGGCATATGGTATATTACATTTGCGGGTATCTCAGTATGTGTTGTGTCTAAAAAGGAGGTAGCATGAGCCAACGTTTGCTAACAGTTAACGTTAGCTTCCTGCCGGTTGTCTTACCTGTAGTATCTTACAGGCACAGAGAGCGTCGATGTCTGACGCCACCAGGAGTGCGACTCTCTGAAAGCGATGTAACGTACATGTTTCACGTTAGTATAGCATATAAAATAAATTCTTTGCGTCTAAAATATATCTGACTATAACGTACCTATCATTCAGTCATTCGTGGTTCAAGTTAGCTAGTTAACCTTACGTTATAGTTTGGTAATGTTTACGGTAGCTCAAACAACTTACCTGGTTGGCAACAACTTCATAAAATTCCTTCCTTATGTCCGTGATAAACATTTTCAAAAATTAAAATGTTTTAAAATGAGAACAGACCGGGTTAAATAACGCTAAAGTGGCATGAATAACGGGTTATTTTGGTTTGCTGTCACGGAGCTTTCTTTGCTGTTCCTTGTTGGAAATGTGGCGCCAAATCTGCGTCACATCCAACCAATCGCTGGAAAGGAATTAACGTACGTCAAACACTCAAAGCCACGCCCGCCGTAATGAAGAAAAAGCTGAGAAAAAGCCGTATTTTTTATTTTTAAAGAAACACGACAATGTATAAAAGGCTCCATTACTTTGTGTCTCACGTTATGACCTCCGTAGCAGTCGGTTTTGTAAAAAATAAGCTAACAAATGTGTCATAACCACGTGACTTGCTGTCGCATAGTCGACAAATCACCGTAATGCCAGGAGATGCTCGCAGACAGTTTCAACGTACATCATCTGTTTAGGTTTAATTATTAACGTTAACTAGTATGTTAGTTAGCAGTAATTAGTCTGTGTCTATGTTATCTCCTAACATATACCTACGCTCTCCGTCTCTGCTGATTGGGAATGATTGAAATTTCTCTTGGCACAGCTACCAGAAGACTTACAATTTTCAGACACTTTTCTCACGTCACATCGTCATACGTCGTCGTCAAGCTCAGTTGGAGGCTGCGCAGTAAAGCATAGCCATCACCGGAAACGTGCTTCTATCCTTCACTGGTCTCCGTCCAGAGTAACCGGGATCCGTTGGTCCATTTCTTTAACGGTCTATGAAAAAAACGACCATAAAACAGCAACCGGACATCACTTTATATTCCCTACTCAATGATTTCTGGAAGGCTACTTGTACTTTACTCGAGTATTTCCATTGTATGCTAATTTATACTTACTATAGTATACTAAATATAAACATTTATCTTACATCTTTAGTTACTAGTTACTTTGCATATATTAATACAAAATATAAATAGACTAATACATTATGAAATATTGTTATAGGTTAAGATACATAGCAGTATACAAAGTAAGGAAAATTAGCCCCACCTTTACCAGCTGTAAAATTAAAGCAATGACCATAATGCATCATTAATAATAATCCAATAGGTTTATGTGGGATTCTGAAATGGGCCATTCTGCATATTGAGTACTTTTACTTTTCGTACTTTATGTATATTTTGATGCTAATACTTTTGTACTTGAATGCAGGACTTTTACTTGTAACATTGGTATTTATTTATTTTTTATTTTATTTTTTTACTAACCCTAACCTTTCTTCCACCACTGCTTAATCCCAATTAAATTGGGAGGGCTGAAGGAACACCAGTTTAGAAATGCTCAGGTCATGTATCCAAATTCCCCAAAACTTAAAACTATTATCACAACTAAGAGAAAATATATCATTGCAGCAATTGTACTGTTAATTTAATGTACTATGACCAGGGCCAAACAGCATTCAAACCATTTTATGGACATCACATTAATAGAAAATACTGTTAGATGAATGAGGAACATTTTAAACAGTAATTTCCACAATCTTGACTGTGATGTTTCCTTCAATTCTCCTAATTCAAAAATGTTCAACTCAGTGAATATTTGCACCATTTATGCTTTTAAATTATGGTTTGTAGGACTTCCCCATATCAAAATAAGAAATACACTGAAATATGAAAATTGAGATTGCAGCTTTAAAACTGAAAATACATTTGAAAATGTGCTATTCTGCATACCTTTCTTGCAAAAATATAAGCTGCTTCATAATTTGACTAATACATTTGTACTTTACTCTTTTTTGTTGTTGTATCCAGTATCCTAACCACTTTTCAACATGTCCTTGTTATACATTTCATAGTGACTGAATAAGTGCCTGTATTCATCACACATTTCTGACTCAAAAGAAAATAAGCAAAAGACAGTGTGTATTGCAAGATTATTTAGAAACATCATTTAGGGTCACCAAAAGAGTTCTTAAAACAAAAACATGTACAATCAGAATATCAGCAAAAGTGGCTGCTATACAAGCCAAGGCAAATTATGATAAGCATGACATAAATAAAGCAAACAGGCAAGTTTTAGTATCATCCCTTGTAATGACAGAAGATCTGAAAGAAACCAGACATAATCCACAACCTGATACAGTATTCATGTACTGAAAATCACATAAATTAATAGAAACCGATGGAAATGGATTGGCGAATGATGGGATTAGGAAGGAAGTAATGAAGTAAATATGTTGCTATTTAGCTGTGTAACATGCAGGATTTTATCAAAATGCAGCAAAGGATAATACATTTTTTTTGTCTGAAGAGCCCCCAGAAAGCCACATGCCCATAAATATGATTCCTATTTTAATGAAATAACATGATCGCATTTAAGGTAAACAAATATTAAAAATTCAAGTAAACTCCTACATGCCCCAAAATTAAATACACTTAGACCTATACATCATACCATAACACCTGTAAGATTGACCAAGTAACGTAAGATATTATTTGTGTCTAAGTTTTGTAAAAAGTTAGTTTTTTTTTTCTTCCTCTTAGCTACTCTCTCACCCTGAAATTTTCACATTTGACTCCATCAACAATAACATTTATGGAAAGAAAGATTTTTTTTTGAGGTAATAAAAGGCAGCATGCCACATTTAAACATCAAGTAGTATATTCCCAACTGACTCCAATACACTTTAAAAAAGAATAATAACAAAAAAGATTCAGAACAAAGTTGTGTATGTGACAGGAGCACATGCAGTATATAATTAATTCTTTAAATAAGAGTAACAAAGGAATGTTGTAAACAAAGGCACAAATTCATCTGTTTTTCTCTGCCAAGTTTGGTCTGAATCCACTGTGATCCAGCTGCTTGATTCACAGTGAGGTGTGTGCTTTGACCCTACAAAACTTTGGCTGATTGCACACACAAACAGAAACATAAAGAGGTTTGGTTGTTTCTCATGTTTTCAACCTGAAAAAACAGTCACATGTACGTAACATTGTGATTTTTTTTTCCCAATTGAAAACCAATCTTACAAGCCCAACAGAAAGATGAAACAGAAAAGAAAATTAAACAGAAAGACCACAAAAAAAATCATAACTGAATCACAGTCAAAGTTAAAGTTGATGAAAACTTCCAGAAAACAAAATAATAACAGGATAGAAAACTTCACCAGATGGAGCACTGGGAGGCTAGCACCATCACCTGAATCTGACCTCACTCAGGAAGATCTGGTGTCACTGTCACTCCAGCAACTAACCCCTGTACACTTCTGTTGAACTTTCACACTTCAGATGTGTTGGCAGAGGAGCCAGAAGAGTTACAAGAACCAGACCTACAGTCAGCTTTAGACCTTGTGTAGGAAAACCTTCTTTTACAGTCATATTAACTATATTAACAGATGTGCTGTCCAGCTAGAGCAAAGATGTGATTATAATTTGTGTTTGTCACAAAGAAAGTATAGCAAGCACTGCAACAACTGTGAGAAGAGATGAGTGGAGCTGCTACATCAGTGCGTTATACTAAGGACTTGGCATATGAACCCTTTCCAGATGTTAATCAAACAATCTGTGAATGGAAACATTCTAAATATAATATAGGAAGACCGAAAGATTTAAAGCACTCAGAAACAGTGTAGCAATGTGGAAATAGATTGAAGATATAAAGCTGACTATGTGTGGTTTTGATAAACCTGCTTTACGCATAAAGGTGCTTTCAGAGTGGGGTGGGCCATATGTACCGTGGGATAATATCAATTTTGTCAAATGTTGGAGATTCTTTATCATAAAGTCTGGTGATATTCCGTACTTTTTTTTGTTTTGAAACAAATCAAAAACCAAAACTAACAATGAATTGATCCTAATAACAAGTGTGTGTAAACAAAGCCTAACATATCTTTTTCATCTGTGCCATAGCCTTTTGTTGTTGTCCCACTTGGCCACTAAATGTGTAATAATCAACAGCTGAAACTAGTCTCCAACAAATGCAATATTTACTCCGGGATGAGTAATGTTTACTAAAAACAGATATTAAAGTATTGATATGACGATGTAAAATTACATATACTGATTTTATCCGTATCCCCCACCCCTACTTTAGATACAAACAGCCCACAAACACCTCTTCACCAGTTTGTTGTTGCTGTCATATTAAATACAATATGGTGCAAATGATCTAAGCTCAAAGGCCCACTTGGTAATTATTTGGAACTTTCAGAATTACAATATCTCAGTCTTCAAGTGGAGCCGCTCAAGTGACATCAAATGTTTCATTTTCAATTTAAACATTTGGGTAGATGATAACAAGTGGTTGTGTACGGCGGACAGATTTTAACCCGTGTATTAGTTCATGGATCTCCTTATGGTGTTCATTCAGTCTGCTGTTGTTTCACATTCAAGTCTTGTGAATACACCTAAACCAGCTCCATTTGCAGAAGACTTCGAGATGTAGTTGGAAGCTCTCAATCATTAATAAAAGGACCTTTTAGAGCTTGAACTAAAAAAAAAAAAATGATTATTTAAGTTACCTAATATCTTAAGTATTCTTTTATATTAATTGATTAGTCAATGATTTAGTCTGATAAATGTCAAAACTTCAAATTGCTTGTTTCATCTTACCAACAGTCCAACCCTTATATATTAAATTCCCAATGATAAAAAGCAGCAAATCTTCACATTTAAGAAGCTGCAAAAACCTAGGGTTTAACAACCCAAAAATGAGTCAATTATCAAAAGTGATGTCGATTACCAACATAATTGTTTCGGCATAAAAGTTGAGCTCTGATTCTCTTTACCATATATTGTTTTCCCAAAAGTCAAGAATGAACATCCGTGCACAAACCTCAACCCTGCTTGTTCAAAAAGTTGCAAGTTTACAAATGAATCCCCAAAAAAGTGTTCCAAAAATGAGAAACTGCCTCACAGCAGCTGAGCCGGTGGTTGATGGGCAGTGGACTATTAGTGCAGTGCTTGTGTACTTGACCTGCTCAGCTGTTGTGCGAATTAAGAGTTACTTAATCTGTAGGCACAATACACAGTGTGTGAAGGGCTGAGCCTTATGATAAATAATAACAGTCATCGTATCCATCAGGCCCTTCAGTGTTGATAACTTTACATGTGATGATGTTGGTTTAGGTTTGGAAACCCACACTTCAAGTTGTTTATGCAGTTGTTAAACTGGAGTTGTTATTTACAGTAACTCTCAAGTGTTTCTGAAACCATTCAGAAGAAATGTGGCATTAGTTTTTTTTAAGTTTAGAAAATACACCATGTTTTATCCTCCAAAAAAAAATCTCAACAGTTACAAAGATTGACGATAAACAATAAACATTGACTGCCCAGCCCTATGGGTGTGAAAATTGGAATTAGAAGGATTACCATGTAACCCAATATGAATGACACCAGTAACAGATACAGAACAGACTGCTGTTCTACAGGGGCAGGATGTAGTTGGAGTTGGCCAGTTTGCGCTCCTGTGCGGCGGGAACAGTCTCTCTGTGACGCAGAGGTCTGTGGCACTCAGCATCCTGAAGAGGAGGGTAGTGTTGTCTGTAACACAACCAGGCAAAGGAGAGGCCCAGCAGAGAACCCACCAATACATCTACATGGAGGAAAGGCAAACACACGCACACATGGAGAGTGATTCCACAGCCTTATCTGAATGTTTTCTATATTCTTATTCAACATGTTGGGAAATATTAACCCTAAGAGATATTTGATTTAGGTTATGATATCCCATTAACTTAAAAAAAGCTTCAAGTTAATCATTCATTTATTTTTATATGCACAACAATGGCAGAAAAACTTTTGTTGGCAATAAAAATCTTAGATCTTAGAGTCCCTTTAACAATGCTCATTAAATATGTATAAAAAGTTAAAATATAGATCGACATATTGGTGGATATATTTAAGTTTGAAAAACTGACTTTTCCCCAGATGACCAAGTGGAACAACTTCCTCAATCAATGGGAACATTTACTACAAACAATGAGCATGGCATCATATCTGGATCTAGACTCATGTCATGGTTTTAACCATTCAATAAATTCCTTTTACATTTACTTTGGCAGTGTGGCTTTGGAACAAATCTGAGCCTGACTGTCCCTGTGCTCACAAACAACATTTAATGAACACATATTAAAAACATTAAAAAACTAAAAGCCAATACAAGAGGAGGCTGGCGAGGTGGTGGGAGTTACATTTCTGAGTATCACCGAGGACGCAGCGCTCAGTGTTGTTGTATGCAGATTCAATGGGCACCAACTGTTTACACGGGCTGCCTAATGTGAGAGATCGCTCGTGGGCATATATGATCGGAGACCGTATGGAAGACAAGACTATAAAATGACTACCATGCCTGAACTACAGCAAGGCTCCAGAAATCTAAGAACAATGTGGACATTAAAGAAGTACAATACAGACATAAAGCATTAAAACCCCACTTGGTTCTCAAGCTTTGTTTGTGTTAGTTTTATAGGCTCCTTGTGTAAAATAGCGATGACCAAATTTTCTGTTTTTTGGATTTTATACCTTCCTGGTTAAGTTAATGTTTTACAGATAAAGGGAAAACACTCTATTCCAAATTTGCTTACAACAGAGAAGTGTCAATATAATACAGGCATTGCAAATTAGCTTGGGCTATTAATGCTGTGATGTGTGGCATAGGTTTATGCGACATACTTGTCCCTATACATGTACAGTATTTACAAAACTTCCCAGAAGAAGGTTTATTTGCTTGAAGTGCAAATCTATTTTCCGCATTAATTTCTTATAAAAGTTATAAAATTTCGAGAGTCATCCCATCTGGAATGAATAACGTGATACTCAAAAAATTAAATAAAATAAATCTGAAAATGTAACTGTATAAAATATCCATTGTTTTAGTATATGAGTTTCTACAAAAATATTTCTGACATAATTTTAAAACAATATAATAATATTTAAAAAATGTTAATCTAGATATAATGTTGAATGCCACAAAAGTAAAAGGTTTGTAACAGAGTTGTTTCACCAGTTGAAAAAAAACAACATAGTTTTGTTTTCCTGTGCCAGAAGAAAATTGTGTGGATGACACAATACTGCTATACAGGTTGCTGTAAGTCGATTTAAAGGAAATAAGAAATCAACTCACAACCTAAATTTTCATATTTCTTCAATCAACATGAAAAACCTTAAAATGATCCCAGCAACAGCTACCAGTCAATAGTGTCAACATTTTACACACATCCTCTTTCACTGTGTCCCTCTAACCCATCTTCTGCTACTGACCTTGCCAGTGGTGTTTGTAATCGCAGGTTCTGGAGAGGGCGATCACAGTGGCAATGAGTAAAGGTGTGAGAAAGGCACACAGCCTCCACGCTCTGCCTTGGCCTGCTGCATTGAAGCAGCGCAACTTTCCTGCGATGTACAGCGCTGTGAAACCCAAACCTGCAAAGGCAACTGGGGCCGAGGAGAAAGGAAGGAAAGGGTGATCAGAGCCAGAGAAAGTTTTATAGATGGACAGAGAGAACTCAAAGGCAAAACAACAAAAGGAGAAGGGGCAAGGATTAGAGATGGGGAGTAACGTGCAATGTTATCTTTCTTATACGACAAAATAAAAGCCTGGAGACTAAAACAAGCTTAATAGTTTTGTTAGTTTTCATTGTGTGTTTGCTAGTTTTAGTTTAGTTTCATTTTTTTAGGTTTAGTTTTTATATATTTAGTTTTTAATATTTGTTTG
The DNA here is from genome assembly GCA_013375575.1 of Percina caprodes. Lineage (NCBI taxonomy): Eukaryota > Metazoa > Chordata > Actinopteri > Perciformes > Percidae > Percina > Percina caprodes. Next base: position 55,753 of record JABXJD010000018.1, on the reverse strand, counting down.
CAACACAGCGCCATCTCCTGGAATGTCAAGTCAATGTCACAAGAGAAAACGAGAAAATGCACGCAGTCTCCTTTCAATAGAAATACACTATATTATTGCTAAAAAACTAAAACTAAAATGATTTACCTTAATTTTTATTTTATTTATTAGTTAGTAGTTTAACCTGGTACTATAGTTAATTTTAGTTTGTTTTAGTTTACTAAAAAATGTTTTTCACTGCTTGTTTTCATTTTAGTTGACTATAACAACCCTGGGCTAAAATACACTTACATACATTTATAGTCCCACTTTGTGCATTTGTTGTTTGTGCTTGTTGCCTGCTGATGAAAATGTACCAGCTACTGATGCATAATCAACCATAAAAGGCCCTTACAGGAAGAGTGCCCGCTGGGAAAGCTCTTCCTGCCCTCCATGACTACATCTGGGTCACCGCTGCAGCGCAACTCCAGATTCATCTGACCGTCTGGGAAACAGCGATAGAAGAAGTCTGGTCGTGGCCTGGGGCACGGGACAAACACAGAGAAGACATATTCAGGTTTTTATCCATTTTGGCAGTGGGTTTCATTATCATTTTCCATGTTTGTGTACAATGTTTACCTGCCAACAACAAGTTTGATGACGTTGGTGAAAACTCCGTTCAGCACCAGAGTCAAAGTCACAGCTGGATGACGGAGAGAAACAGAACAGAGTCTTTAAAAAAGGCAAAAAACTAGTTGACGTTTTTGTTTTAATATGAAAAAAAGATATTTGCGTGCAGCTTTCTTACCCAGCGAGGCTTCTTTTAGATCTCCCCGCTCCGACTTCATCAAGAAGGTGAAAACCAGGATTACAATCAGCGGGGTGAAAACCGCCACACTCTGATGGAGATATAGAGAGAGGAGAGTAATACAACTCTTATCCACGTTAAGCCATATGCATGTCTGTAAGCAAGTATATACATTAATAACCCAATTTAACTACAAATTGCTTATACCTAAAATTCTACAAATATTAAAGTTTTTGGAAAGCACGCATTCATTTTTTTAAAGTTTCTATTTATTTCACTACAGACCGAAATTCAACCAGCACAGCCTTGTATGAGTAAAATGAAATATATGGCAATGCTGCATTTATGTCCACCATCTCTGCCATAGTGATGTCCTTGCTGTGGAGTACTGCATACTGCAAAATCTGCAGAGCTTTATCACACAATGAAACTGAAGTTTTTTATCCAAATAAAATATGTGATATTCACCTCATCTAAAGTCTAACCCTGAAAATGAGACCAGTGGATTTGTTTAAAGCAGGATGTTTGAAAGGCAGGAAATTAATCTAAAAACATATGATTTGCTTTAAAAGTAAGTAAGTAAACTGAGATTATTTTACTAAAAAGAAGCATTGGTATGGTCATTTAAACACAGTATAAGGAGGGAAGTAAATTCAGATATACTGATTGTTGTCAGGTATGAGGGGAAAAACACTGCACTAAGGGATATATTATGTCCCATTTTAACTCAGATGTGTGCAGCTATATTACTTACAAACATAAGAGAAGTGGGTACATGGTCTCTCTCCACACGATGGAATTTATACAACCACATCTCCTCTGGCTGGATCTCACGGTAGAAGGGAGGAAGCTGCTCCGTCACACTACACCAACACAAAAAGAGCTATGTTTTCTCATCATTAAAAACAATGCCTGCCTTTTAAATGATAGCCATAAAGCAATAATGAAAATTATTCAAAAGTTGGATATACTTACAGGAACACGATAAACAGGGCCATCCGGATGGACATTTCCGACAGGAAACCATGAAGAAGCCTCCTCTTCATTTTTGTTCTTGGAGTGGACTTCAGTCAACAGCAAACATTGTCACTCCACTTTCATTTAACTTAACTAGGACTAGAAAAAAGAACTGAGTTTAAATTTATGTAATAAATTTGGGTGTTGAAAGAAAAAAAAAAACTAATGACTAACTAGTGACTAATAACTCATATTTCAATATTTAGAAAGATTGTGAGTGTACAAAAACAGTGGAAAAACAGTAAATCTAATTTCTTTATATATCAGTTACATGTGGACAAATTAATTTAAAAGTACACATAATTGCTATATATATATATATATATATATATATATATATATATATATATATATCTGATGGATGATGATTATTGGACAAAAATAATAAACTGGCTTTGCTTTAAAAGGTCCTCCACACACCCACACAGGTGTTTTCAGTAAGTCTGCCTGAAAGACCTCTTTTTAGGACTGTGTGAGAAACAGGCTAAACTCATCTGACATCTTCCTGATACTGATGTTATTTTTGTTAGGATGGGATATTTCTATCACTTCTATCACAACCTGTATCACCTAACTGATATTGGATTTTTGAGCACAAGACCAGTATAACAACATTTCTTATTGACTAATATTTATACTGGTACTGATATACCAGTTAATATTAGTTGATATGTTAATTTATAAGCCTGTAAACATTGCTTTTCCCCCCACAAACAAACTGAATTTGAACATTTATCCAGATGTCAGTGGATTTAGGATATACATCAGTGCATCCCTAGGTTTTAAATCACAGTCAAGTTTAAAACCACATACAATTTCACAATAAGCTTTACAGTCCCACATCAGCAGTGGTTATTCACCCTTGTCCCTTAGTAATTCTTGTCTATAAAAAGAAGGGGAAAAAACTAATTAAAAAAACGGAAATATAAATATTCTGCTTTCTACCAAGTAGCCTATCTCCACCGCTTTTACTCTCAGTATATATCTGGTGAAATACTGGTAAAGATAATGTTGAGTATCTTAAGCTTTTACTCTTCATGTAAGCCCCTGCCCTGTCTAAAACCTGATATAAAGGCCAACATAGTGCACCTGTGCCCTCCTCTTCTAGGCGATGCACACATTTATAAGCTGTTATTTATTTGCATATAACATCAAGCCTGTTTTATAATACTAAATGCACAGTTTCTGCCAATATACAGAACAAGAAAAACAAGCTAACATTAAGTGCCTGTGTTGTAGAAACCAGATGTTAGCAGCCTAAGCTAAGCTAGCTGGCAACATCTGTCAAACAAGACATCTCTGGCCCATTTCCGCATTGTCAAACAAGGAATCCCAGCTCCGTTACTAACCTTCAACAAGTCGTTATTTTATCTCTTAATCCTCATACTAACGTGTGCAGTTAACATGAATTAGGCCTTAGCATCCTCTGCTCCAGCCGACGGCGTAAGTCACACATTTGAGAAGAAACAAGGATGCCACGGAGGAGATGGGCTTTCGGCTACATATGAGCTACTTCTGGTTAACGATTTCCAAAATAAAGGTATGTAGTTAAATGCACATATGTAATTTGAGAAAATAATGTCAACTATAGCGCTTGCTCTTGAGATTTCGACTGCACTAATGTCAGTAAATGAATTTGAAAAATATAAAATGTGTTTTCCTTGGTATTTTTATTCTTTCTAAATATCATTCTATCATGCAGTTACGAATGAAACTACTCATTAATATACAATCATTTTCGAATTCTATAAAGCAGAAGCCGTAATACAATGTCCATATGGACATTGCCAAAAAAAAGTAAAAGTCTTATTTTGTAATACGTATTTAAAAAGTAATCAGTGAAACTTAATTGAAGTAAATTATTCTTACAATGTATCCATGTATTATAGTACTTCTGTTGTATTCATTGTATCTCATGACGTGTGTTTTAAATACATCTTGACGGGCAATGGAGTTATTTGAAGGATTTTTTGTGGCAAATTTGTTTGTTAATGCTGGATATTCTGTAACCAATATTTAGAATATTACTCAATATGTGTCACGTATTATTACCATATTCTTTGGTTTCATATTGCACCATTACATCATTAGAAAAAAACTGCACTAGTTAGACCCCATTGATCAACTGAGCTTTCTGTTTGCCCACAAGGGTTTAAAAAAACACTAGAGTAGAACATTTAGTGCTCTGAAAACCAGAAATGGTCGTGTAGGTAATTGCAGCTGCCTTGACATGTGGATACAAAAAGCCACGTCACGTTACAGCCATCTAAAATAGAATTTTTATTTTACCATCAAATGAACTTTTGCTCGTTCTTCTAATTTCTCAAAGGGCTGTAGTTTAAATTTGCTTTATTGACATTGATGCAAATGTGAATGTTCTGAGACTGAGTATACATTAATGCATTGCAATGAATGCACCTTTAACTAGAGGTAGTACTTTTATTTAGGCAAATCCCTCACCATTAACAAAAAAAAAGATCGTTTTATTTCTAAGCTTTGAATCAATATAATTCCAATTTATCTTGTTTTAATCAAGTTTCAATTGTATTTCAAAGAAGTTAATTGAAACTTTTTAAATAAATCCCATACAGCGAGAGTGTTTTACTGAGACAGAGTACAGCTTTATTAAAGTCAAACTTCAGGCATTTCTGAACTCTTCAAACTCAACTTTAGAATGAAAAAGGACAGAATCAATATTCTCAAATAAAAAGACAGTCATGTACAAAAAGAGTGTCATCTCAACAGTCACACACATTTAGAAGCAGAATTGTACAGGCAAAAAGAGCACGCCACAGTAACATGATTCTATGCAAGTTCAATGCAAACTATTTACAAGTTCTTCAACAATATGCAGTATGCAGTAACACAGGTGGAACAGTAATCAACATGGTATTTTGTGTTCATCCACGTTTTAATTGAAGCAACACCAAGAGAGATAGATATGACCCCAGTTAGAGTTTATGTAAGAAATTGTACTACAAGTAAAAAAGAGATGAGTGCTCATGAAGGTGAATGTATTTATTTATTCAAACACTATTTCTTCTCTGACAGCATGTCAATTAAAAGAGACAATCGACAACATTGCACAAAAACCAAAAGAAGTCTCAATGAACCAAAACGTACCCGTTTCACATACAAGGGAGGCGGGTCCATCCTTAATTTAAGTGTATATAAAAATAATAATCCTTGACATATAAGGGTCACTTAAATGATAACAAACATGCTGTCTCTTTAAAAAAAATGTGGCACTACAGTGAGAATAAAACAACAGAACTTACACATCAAAGGATATTGGTGAAGGAAATGATCCACGTTGGGACACATAAATGAGTTATAGAAAATACTGCTGCTGTATTATCTGAGAAGAGCAGAACTCGCACAAAGTAAGTTGTGATCATGTGATTTGCAGGTGAAAAACAAAGGCTATGCCAGAAGAAAAAAAAAAAAAATTAAAAGGAACACAAATAAAGACAAAACACTGGCATTGAAGACTGATGTTGAAAGCATGCATTTCAGCTGAACGAGATACCTTAAAAATAAAAAAGACTTGGCTTTAAGACTGGTTATATAGTCACAAATCATCAGTCAGACATTTTTTCTGAAACCACAAACACAAAAGTGTAGAATGCCTGTGGTCAGATAAACACATTTATGTATCCGGTGTCCAAAAACCCCATCAATAAATTAAAAAAGGGAAGAAATTTGTTTACTTCGTTAAGTGTAGACATGCAAACCATTTTGAGTTTGTAAGTAAAAGTGACTTAATGATGGACCTACTTGATAGGGAAGAAGTGTTGAAGTGGCCCTTATTCCTACAACTGACTAATGAACAAATATGCGTCTCTGAATGTGAAGTTTGGCAAATTTGGGAGCAACAAGAAATCAGCAAGTTTAGTCTTTTTTTCAGGAATCCACAAAAAAAGGCGTCCTAAAAAGGGTTGGTAATAACCGAAAAACAAAAGAGCAGCTGTTAAATTAAAGAGTCAGAACATTTAAGATATTAAATTTGTGCACAAATATGGCATAAATAATACAGAAAAAGAAGTCCTAGTCTTTTTTCAGAATTCTTTAACCAATTAAGTGCATGTCTTGCTTAGTCTACCCTCATTGATATAAGTGGGATGGACCAGAGTCAACACCTGAATCAACACCTTAAACAGTTTCAACAAAAAACTCAACATTAAAACTTTAATGAAAGTAGAATGTATTGCAGGACTGTTGCTGTATTAGACTGCATTAGTTGTAGCTAGGTCTTCCTAATAAACTGGAGACTGAGTGTTTGTACTATTTGCATTCAAAGAAATGATTTGGAAACATTGGCACAGTTTAACCCTGTAACTCGACTTTAAACACGGACCACAATGGGGCAGAAAACACACAGTCATGTAACCGGGGTAGAATCACAAGCATAAACTTCCTTGAGTACAGGCTAAAAAAAAAAAAAAAAATAAAAGCACAAAAACTGCTCTGAAACTTTACATTCCTATATTTAACTGCTTCACACTGCTATTAACACTTATTACAGTGAGTCACGATACAGGTCGATGAGCAGCGGCTGTTACCAAAGTGTGGAATCATTACACCAAATGTAAATTTAAAACAAACGTACGCAATGACTAAATACAGATATATCATGTAAAACTCCCCATGTTTCTTTTTAAATAGTCTATTTCACTTCGCCCATGTTGGACAGGGAAACAAATTACTGCACTGGTGTTTGAAAAAGAAATTGGTATAAAATGTGGTGCAATAAATACAAAAAATTTGGATTTGACAGATGAGCGATTAAAAACACTGTACAGAAGTTTGTATTTTTACATCATACTGGACTGGACTGTTGTTATACCATTATGTCTTTATATAAAGCCCAGCCTTGAGGATGTTCTCCAGGTGGTGAATAAAAAGAGAAGAAGTGCCCCTTGAGGACACCATGGACTTTTCTGTACGGAGTTGGGCAGTCATTCCTACTAGTGTCAAAAGAAACGATGCATTTAGGCCACTTTCCTATTTTATAAAAACAAAACAAAAAACACGCCCAGCAACTCACCACGTTTCTGACTGAGAGAAAAGTTACAACACAGTTTAAATCCCGACGTTACTACAAGAAGAGGTATCCATTTTGAAACACTTGTTTTCTGTTTTTTTAATATACATTTCTGTATATGTATGACCAAGCTAAATTGTGTAGCGACAAGCCGCGTAAAAGTGCTTTTCAGAAAAGTTTGGCAAAAAAGAAACGGAAACAAAAACAAGCATCAAAGCGGTCACAGTACACAACGTTACTGAAATGGACTGCATCTGGGCAGTAGTTACTACAGCCAGAATCAAACTTAAGGCTGAGTAACAATACTTTAAGACAGCACCAGTGATCACAAGCTGAGCCCCACCATCTACAATACAAATCAACTGCTCAGGGGAAATGTGGGAACAGAACTTTATCAAACAAAAGAAAAGAAAAAAGATCTGTCTTGTTGTTTAAAAAGTGTTTCTTTCTTCCAGGAACAACCAGAGAGGCAAGGCTCCGTCCCTCCTGATCTTTGCGTACTTTACAATATGAGCCAATTATGTACACAATGGCGAGTGAGACTGGCAATATGAAAATCACAAGTACTTCTGTAATGTCATACCATTACACTATATACCATTATATTTCACCTTAATAGGACTATTTTCACAAGGAGGTCTGCGTAATGCTTAACACCTAAACAAACATAATACACCACTCACTGAGATGAAGTGAGAGAATCCGTCTGTAAACATGAACAAACATAGATACTGTATATAATTATATTCATCTATACTCAGAAGTATATTAAAACCATGTCTAAGGAAGGTTGGAATGTAGTGTGGTCCTGAAAACAATTGCACAAAATCGGTCATTTCCACCCCTTTTTTCCTCCAAGAGGAAGAAGAAGAGATAAATACGATGACGGCTTACGTCTGGAGTGATGATCCGCTGTGGAGGAGGAGAAAGGCTGGCTTGTATCGGTGCAGCCATCCTGTGAGCGAGTTGCCGACCACAGCTTACAGCAGGTAAACAAGGAGAGGAGCAGCATGTTGGTGGAGGTTCAGCTTCACACATGCTCCTCCTCCTCTTTGCTCTACATCTCCCTCCACCTCACTCGTTGAGCTTTTCAAAGTGCCAGTATCTGATGACGTGACAACACTTAAAATTTCCACAGCTGTAAAAATTTAAAAAAGAAACATAATGAGGTGGTGGTCTAGGTCCTCCGACGGGCGGAAGTGAGCTGTAGAGAGCGTTAGTAGTGGTGTTTTATGGCAAGAGAGGAGGGAAAACAGCGCATAATGATGCCTGGTCACTTCCCCTGTTGACACTCCAGATGCTCTCACCACAAATGGCATCAAGGTGTTCATTAGCGTGTCTGGCCATCGCACTGGTCAAAAAGCACTGTGTTCCCTTCTGTCATGCGCTGCTTCAGATCAGAGGTGGACCGGAGCCCAGGAGGCCAATAGGAGTGCACTTTACAGGTCAATGAGGTATTGAAGGAGCTGCGGTGTCACTCTGAAGCCAGCTGGCCCACCCCCGGCTCCTCTTTGACGGTGACGGGGCTCAGAGCGGAGAGGCGTGGCTGGGTCGAGCTGGAGTTGGAGCCCAGGGGACTGATGGGGTTGTGACTGGAACAACAGGGGCGGCCTTCAAGGGACGAGGAGGTGAGTGCCCCCGCCTCGTGATCCCGGCAGTACGAGCGAGGGCAGAAGTCACAGAGAGACGAGGCCGGGGCACCACAAATGCTGCAGTCGTGCCACGGACATTCCCAGCGACCTGCAGTCAAACATAGAGGTCATTATGGTTTCAAACCTGGGGGTCAGGACCCCCACTAAGAGTCATACAGATACAGTAGATACATTACTTTCTCAAAAATAAAAACAAGGAAAACATTTTTAAACTAGTAAACATAATGCAGCTAGTGACAACCAGTGCAGATAGGTACTAATATGACATGAAAGCAGGTATGTTAATCTTCTTTAAAAAGATTTTGACTTAGATTTTAAAAGTACACACACACACACACACACACACACACACACACACACTACCGTATGGCGGTTTGGTAAGGTTGAGACACAGCAGGTGGTACGCTTTTGGACAGTCCTTTCTGTCACACATCACCAGCTCCCCTCCTTCTCCGCAGCAAAAACAGAAGTATTCATGCACGTGTTTGCCTTCCAGCCGCAGCTTCCGCTTCTTAGGCTTCAGCTTGGCGTTCCTGGCCTTCTCCTCTTTTTCCATAACCACAGCACTCTGGAGGAGATATTATAAAACATCAAAATGGTATCAATAAGCTTCCAAAGTCAGGATTGCTCTAGAACTGGAGTCATGACTACAAGACGTTAACGTCCTCACCGTTGGCTGTACCCCGAGGAATCCGGAGCAGTTGTCTGAACCACAGTGACAGGACGATCTCCTGTTGCCCACACAGTGCAGGTTGTAGTTGAATGTCAGCTCTGTGTCTGCAGGAACATGAGAGAAAAGGTTCACATCATATGGATCATCTGGCTTGCTCCTAGTGCATGTAGCATATATGTTCCATTTGAACTTACCAGCATCGATATCACAAAGGGTGAAGAGTCCGATGCGAACGTCTCCGTTTACTGTCCACTTCTGCGTTTCACAGTTCGGGCTGCAGCTGTGGTTCATAAACCGAGATGAGTTTCCTTTTGGGCCAGCGTCTATCACACGATCCTGCGAGGAAATATGGCCATAAAGACACCAGGGTTTAGGACATGTTCGGTGGGGGTCTCTCCACTGTACAATGTCAATCAGCGTCACTGATGTTACCTTGGTGAGGGTGAGCATGTAGAAGTTGGCCATTTGATTTTCATGGGCACGTTTGATTCGCTGCTGGCACTCCTCTGAGTCGATCACCTCTCCCACATACTCTGTCACAAAGTCACCCTGAAGGCAACAACACACGTCACATTTTTACAGACACCCTTATTTGAAATTACTTACAAATGGTGAGAAGGGCAGAAATCAATGAACTGAACACATTTTTCAAAGCCTTGACAGGGACAGTGTGATCTTTAGGTCATTAGGTATCAGCTGGCAGATGAAGATAATTTTAAACTTAAAAAACAATCAACCAGCAAAAACCATGGTGAAGTTTTGTGTATTATTTACATGTCTGAAAAGTGCTATAAAATCGGCACCCTAGTCACGTAAAGTCTCCCACTCTCTACGGTCACTAATAAAAGAACAAATAACAGGAAAATATTACATCTTGGTTTGGATGAGCATCTTTCTCACTGATTTGATCTCTTTCACATAAGCACAAATAAATTGTAACTGCTCTAATGATACCTGAATGCTGTGAGTTTTTATCTAACTACTTAAATGATATTTTTCTCCCCTGGGCCGACTGTCACACTCCAATAAGTTTTATTCATCCAAATGTCACAGAAAGTTTCCTCCACCTTGACTCATAGTCTTAAAATTTAATATAGTCAAGAAAATCTTGACCCCATAGCATGTTGCAAGAAGCACAAATTAACCTATTTGCAGTTACTGATTTTGTAAATTGCATGGACTTTGTTCTCTGCACTATTTGGATGAAAAGGCTTATCAGAGTGCAGTGCTGGCTCAGTAGAGAGAGTGGTCATATTGAACATGTGGTATTCCATTTGTCAAATATTCTAGGTTGATTTTGATGTCAAACTTGACTTTTAAATGTCTGTTTTGTACATCCGATCATATTATGGGAAGCCGGTCAAAATAAAATACAATTATACATTCACAAATACAAATTAAATACAGTGACACATTGATGCCGTTTTGCATGAAAGGATTGACCTCAACACCCACCTTCCTGAGAGCCTGGTTGGTCCTGAGACCCCAGCCACGGCCATCTGTCTTTATCACTTCCGTCTCTGCATACAGCCGCTTGGAAAAGCACTGGTTCTCACAGTTGTCTCCTGCAGGACACACCTAACAACAACATAAAAGGTAAGAAGTTGAGTGATGCCATTTCTCTTGGCTGCCTCATAGGTTTTACCGTTCAGGAAATTAGCTAAATAACAAACAGGCACACAGACCTGTGGATGACACTCGTACTGCAGCATGCGGTTAAGACATTGAGAGTGGAGGCTGCAAGGATGCTCATCTGATGGTCTGCAGTTGCATCGTGGAATTTCTGACAAGTCAGCAACATGCACCTGCACTTTCCCCACTGGTTTGTTGGACTGACACAAGAAAACACCCGTGTAAAAAGACTTAATATATAATTTTTGGGTTATTTGTCTAAAGTGAGATATGACGTTACCTTGATGAATTTGTACGGTGGGGGTTTGCGAGAGTTACGTTCCTGCTCTAGAGCCTCCCTGCTTTCCCTTTGCGCCTTAAGCTCCTGAAACCGCCGGGCTGCTTCTTCCAGAGCTAAAACACGGCAACAATATTTCAGAAATTGATCGTTCCAACAGCTTTAAAAAGGATGAAATCGCAACAGATTTGTCTAGAAGTACAAGGAAACTTTCTAGGAAGAAATTACCTTTCTTGAAGGTTTTGTTGATGTTGATTTGACCAGTGACAAAGTTCTTATCATTCTCCACATAGGGGAAGACACGGCCCTGGTTGATCCAGTAGTAGTCGTGGGAGCCAAAGAAGAAGACAGGGAAGTCACCGACATCGTGGCGAAGGCTCTGAATGTTTGATGGCACCAGGCGAGGGTTGCAGATCTCCGCTGGCCACCATCTGCGAGGGAAACGGGACAGGGACATTGTAAAGTGAGGACAAAGAAGAGTGTGGTGAAAACAAATCATAAAACATGTCATTTAAAGTTATTATAGCCTGAGGGCAGCATCACACTTGCACCAATCATAATTTTTCAGAATGCGTTTCTTACAACAAAAAATATTTTCACAAGCTCCTGCAAATCACAGATCTCTGACCTATAAGATTTACATGTTTGTCCAAGAGAAATGCTGTTGTTTTGAGAACCTTAAATTCTTCTTAAATGAAAGACATTATTTGTGTCCGATTACCACATTCATCTAGGAGCATGCCAGCAGACTATTAACTGTGGCATAAATGTTAAAGGGCACAACAGGGAAACAGCACTGCTGTGCTCTCAAGTTCCAGTTACTTTATTTGTCCCCCAGTGGGGCAATTTATTGTGCAGCAGACAAGTACAAATCACCCACAACAATACACACAATACAGAGATTGCCTAACTTTCAGGCAGTAAACAGTTCAATAAATAGTAAGTCAATAAATTATCTGTGGTTCTTTATAGAATTAAAAAAGTAGAATGGCTGCAAGGACAAAGAACTGTTTATGTCTGTTTGTCCTGAGGTTTTGAAGTTTAAGACTGGTGATATTCCATATTTCTGTGTATTCCATATTTCTGTATGTATGCATATACATACAGTATATAAAAATGTATACATTTTATAGCTAATGCTATAAAATTTCAACCATACATTTGCCCTTTATTAGCATATCAGTGATCCTCAGCCCCATTTGTTCCAACTGAATGTCAATCTGTGGTTGATTTTGTATAGAAGAGCACCAGAATTATTCTTTAAATGTAACCGTAACACAAACTGACAGTTGCATAACCAACCAGTACTCTCTGCGTACCTGTAGTTGCCCAGTTTGACCCAGACAATTTGTTTGTAGTGAGGTTTCTTTCCTGCCCTGCAATCACTGCAGGACCACGCCCCCTCCGGCATCTCCATCTCCAGACACTCCGGGTGAAAGGAAGCCGGGCATGTGTCACAGCACAGCAACTTGCCTCCTACATTTGTATGGATGTATACACGTGTGTGTGTGTGTGTGTGTGTGTGTGTGTGTGTGTGTGTGTGTGTGTGTGTGTGTGTGTGTGTGTGTGTGTGTGTGTGTGTGTGTGTGTGTGTGTGTGTGTGTGTGTGCATGCGTTGTGGGAAATGGGTATGCAAAGAGAGGAGGAGTGTATGATTAGGTGATGCACCTTAAAACCTGGACAAACTCTGAATCTTATTTGCAGACAAGCCTTATAAAAAGAACAAATGCTACAAATTCAACAAGTGATGGTGTTTCAACATCTACATCTGTGATATATAAATAGTGTCCTTATAGTGAAAACATTTTCATCTAAAGCTTACATGGTCATTATTCTGAAATTAAACTAAGGACAGGAGCTTTTTGCTTAAGTGGAGGCTCCTGTGAGAGCCATACTACATGATAAAGACCATTGTATGGGGTTCTCAGGTCAGTTGCAACTTTCATTGCAGCAGTTATGCATGTCTGGCAATCAGATTCAGAGCACTGTACCAAGACCAGTCTATGGGAAATACATGCGGCAGCACAGGAATAAAATCAGCCAGAGAGTTAACAATGAATCAGGGTTATACTCAAATAAATTACTGGCAAAAAGCAGGCATGCAGTCCTGCCAGTAAAGCAAACTTTTCCCATCACACATATCGCATCCTGCATGGACCAGCTTGCATGGAATCATATATTTTATATTATTGCAATTTGTAGGGTTTTTTTTTTCTATATATACACAGGTAAAAGCCAGTAAATTAGAATATTTTGAAAAACTTGATTTATTTCAGTAATTGCATTCAAAAGGTGTAACTTGTACATTATATTTATTCATTGCACACAGACTGATGCATTCAAATGTTTATTTCATTTAATTTTGATGATTTGAAGTGGCAACAAATGAAAATCCAAAATTCCGTGTGTCACAAAATTAGAATATTGTGTAAGGGTTACATTTTGAAGACACCTGGTGCCACAAAGTAATCAGCTGATTAACTCAAAACACCTGCAAAGGGCTTTAAATGGTCTCTCAGTCCAGTTCTGAAGCCTACACAAACATGGGGAAGACTTCAGATTTGACAGCTGTCCAAAAGGCGACCATCGACACATTGCACAAGGAGGGAAAGACACAAAAGGTTATTGCTGAAGAGGCTGGCTGTTCTCAGAGCTCTGTGTCCAAACACATTAATAGAGAGGCAAAGGGAAGGAAAAACTGTGGTCAGAAAAAGTGTACAAGCGATAGGGATCACCGCGCCTAGTCAAGATTGTGAAAAAGGGTGTGGACAGCTGCTGGAGTCAGTGCTTCAAGATCCACCACCAAGAGACGCTTGAAAGACATGGGTTTCAACTGCCGCATACCTCGTGTCAAGCCACTGTTGACCAAGAAACAGCGAGCGTCTCACCTGGGCTAAGGAAAAAAGAGCTGGACTGCTGCTGAGTGGTCCAAAGTCATGTTTTCTGACGAAAGCAAATTTTGCATTTCCTTTGGAAATCGAGGTCCCAGAGTCTGGAGGAAGACAGGAGAGGCACAGGATCCACGTTGCCTGAAGTCTAGTGTAAAGTTTCCACCATCAGTGATGGTTTGGGGTGCCATGTCATCTGCTGGTGTCGGTCCACTCTGTTTCCTGAGATCCAGGGTCAACGCAGCCGTCTACCAGCAAGTTTTAGAGCACTTCATGCTTCCTGCTGCTGACCTGCTCTATGGAGATGGAGATTTCAGGTTCCAACAGGACTTGGCGCCTGCACACAGCGCAAAATCTACCCGTGCCTGGTTTACGGACCATGGTATTTCTGTTCTAAATTGGCCAGCCAACTCCCTGACCTTAGCCCCATAGAAAATCTGTGGGGTATTGTGAAAAGGAAGATGCAGAATGCCAGACCCAAAAACGCAGAAGAGTTGAAGGCCACTATCAGAGCAACCTGGGCTCTCATAACACCTGAGCAGTGCCAGAAACTCATCGACTCCATGCCACGCCGCATTAATGCAGTAATTGAGGCAAAAGGAGCTCCAACCAAGTATTGAGTATTGTACATGCTCATATTTTTCATTTTCTTACTTTTCAGTTGGCCAACATTTCTAAAAACTCCCTTTTTTGTATTAGCCTTAAGTAATATTCTAATTTTGTGACACACGGAATTTTGGATTTTCATTTGTTGCCACTTCAAATCATCAAAATTAAATGAAATAAACATTTGAATGCATCAGTCTGTGTGCAATGAATAAATATAATGTACAAGTTACACCTTTTGAATGCAATTACTGAAATAAATCAAGTTTTTCAAAATATTCTAATTTACTGGCTTTTACCTGTATGTATATATATATATATATAGAAAAATCACAACTTTAAAAGAGAGTCATTTATTAACATTCTTAACAGTCATGTTTGCTTATCTGTAAACAAATGTATTTCTGATAGAGAATGAATTCCATCCAAGGCAGGTCAAAACTCAAAAAAATAATGAGGTGAGCCAAAATTTCATTTCATCTGAAAATTTTAGTCAAAAATAAAACTTAGTTGCAGTCAGCATTAAAAGAGGTGAGGCCTTTCAAATCAAAAACAAGCCCTGAGTGCTGAAGTAGAGAAGCAGAGCGCTTCGAGCAGCGATTAGCTCCACAAACCACAGACAGAACCTGAACTAATCTAGAGCATCCTGCACCATACAGTGATTGAGGTTTGGTGACCAATTATATTTTCCCCCGCATATTTATCAAAACTTTATTGCAGAGATATATACCCAGATTGACTGTTCATGCACAGCACAAACCAATCTCACAATGGGCCTCGTGCAAGAACCACTCATACGGACAGATCTGTTTTAAGTGGCACGTACAAGTGAATTTAGAGAACTTGTCGCATTGTACTTTCATTGTAATTTTCTTCTTAGGTACAAATTAATTTCACGAGCTGTCCAGAACTGTTGCATGAACATAAAAGCAGTCTTTGTCACAGGAGAGAATTATAATGCCTCATTCTAAATTAATTTGAAGTGTAAGTATAATACCTAAATCCCCACAAACAAATATTAATAACTGCATAAAGATTAATTCCTGAAACAGACCAAAACAACATGGCTTGCCAATTTACTGAGAAGTTTGGAAAGATTTTGTGATTTTATTGGGATATTTTATGAAAAATCCTCTGCTGCACCCAATAGTATAACCTTACTATTTTTCGCCCATCACCATGACATCATGTTACGGATCACTTTGCTTTACCAAGATATTTTGTTAGCATTTAACTGCACGTCAAACCATTTCCTCTTTGAACGTGGGAGGTTCCTTCTTGACCTTGGAAAAACATATGCTGTGATAAAGATTCTTAAATCAAGGTTTACTTCTAATGGGACGTCACATTCGACACCAACAGAGAGAGAAAGGGGTTATGTAACCACCTGTCATCAAGCAACCCAGGTCCCGTGATGACACCTGGGCAAGTTCCACCTGCTGAAGAAGGTCGTGGTTGACGAAAAGCTCCGGGAATAGCTAAGCAAGTGAACTTGGAGTATAGAATTTTTATTACATCTTTATTTCTGTCTCAGTGCAGCACTGCTCTGATGACACATCGCTGGCAGCTGTATTAATACATGTATTTTCTAATTGTTTTGTGTCCTTTAATACAACTACTGACACTGCTAACTATGTTCTGTTTTCAGACAGATGGACTTGAAGTTTTTCTTTTACTAATTGATAAAAGTTGCCCACAAATAGGCAGAATAAGATTTTATACATTATTTTTATACAGCAATTTTTGGGGCATCAAGTATGCTAATGATGATGCAGCAAACAGGTGACATTCATCAGGATGAAATGAGCAATGGGCCATTTTCACAGCAGACACTTTAATTTGTCATTTTATGAAAAGCACAGGTGATATTAATAACATTAACAATGGCTGTGTCCAAGCCAGTGTGACAGTGACAGCCAGCATGCACAATAGCAGGACACCGAAACTGAAGCAGCTTAAATTAAATTATTTTGTTATTTACACCTGTGCTTTTCCTACTGTGACAAGTCAAACTGCTGCTATAAATATGGCCAGTTTAGAAAATCTGACTTCTCAAATGCCCCAGAAAGAGAGGTTTGGGGTAAGACTACAAAACTGTTCTTGCATGAGGCCCACTTTTATCTGTTTATGTGTTGGGGAACTTGGCTGAGGTTACTTTGAGCCCCTCTGCATTAAAATTAACTGCATTTTAACCAGTTAATTAACTTTGCACCTCAAGGCTTTGAAATGAAAGATGCATACAAAAAAGGGGGGCAGGCACAACACAAACACAGACCAGTGGGACAAAAGGAGAAAGAGAAAAACTGTTCAGTTACCTTTCCCAACATTCTTTTTGGTAGCTGACGAAGGAGAGGGAATCATAGGTAATTTCAACTCAGCACGATTTGACTCAGTCAGAAGGTAGTGGGACTTATAGGCATATGAACTTAATATGGTGTCAGTAAGGTCTTGCACTAACAGCCCTACACAAGACACACAGGAAGAGACGGGGGTGAGCCGCAGTCAAACTTGAAATTACCCAAAATTTACAAAAAGAGAAAAAACAAACACTAACAGTCTGACACATACACTCTCACACACACAGAAGAAACAAGTAAAACAAAGTTTGTTCCGACACAAAGAGGCCAAACAGTGCACTCAACTTATTGATCAACAGGCAAAACATCAAATCTAAACTGGTTAAAATGCCAAAAAAATGGGTAAATCCTCATCACCATCCAGAACAGATGGGATTGTGTTAAGTGAAGTGCACAGCCTGGATCCTTCACAGTATTAGTATTGGGATGGAAAACAACATTTCACAGCTCTGCTATTCGTGAACAACAATGCCAAACAGGAAACATGTAATATTAAAAGATAGAAAATGAGTAATTAAGTTTATGAGGTTTCATTTTTTACTCATGAGATGTTACTGCAGTGGTGACTCTAAAAAAAAAGGTTATATCTGTAAAAAAAGATGAAAAAAACTACAATCATGGAGGACAATAAGGTCCTGTTGGTGCTCCAATGTGAAGTGCAAGTAAAAATAACCAAAATCATTGAGTGTGGTGAAATTAAGAACTTTTACAATTGTCTGCTCTGTCTGTTCAGGGTCACTACTTAAAATCACGGCAGCAGGAGAGGAAGGCCGTTCTAGGTGTGTACAATTGTGAGAGCTTACCTCTGGCACACAGGAAGCACCAGCCCACGTTGATGGGGGAAGTGAGGAGGCCGTTCCTCTTGGTGCTGCTGTGGCTGCTGCAGATCATAATGTGATGGGTGAGGGCGACGCTACCTGCCGCCACGCAGCTGTCTCCTGTGTGATAGGCCACCGGACAGCGGATACAACGCATTAGACGACCTGGACAGGAGGCAGAGGAGAGGCACAGTTTGTTTTCAGCTTCAGACTCACTGGTCACTTTACAACAGGTGAACTTCTCACTCTGAGTCATGTAGCTGTGATACTGTGTGGCACACATAGAGCTGTGAGAAGTTGCACTCCCAGTAGTTGATTTAAGCGTTCCAGCTGTCATTAAAGGAAAAAAAAATATGATCACTTGGTATTTTCTTTGGTTGCTAAGACAATCAAGACCTCAGTTGTTAAAATGTAATTTTTCTTCCCTGCTTCATTGCACGACAAAACGACAAAACATTAACACTTGATGTTTTGGACTGGTGGTTCCCAACCTAGGGGTCCAAAAGGTCACAAAATAAATCTGGAGGCTTGTGAGATGTTTAATGGGGTTAAAAATAAAATAAAAAAAATTCTGCTACAGGCATTTTTGAGTGAAATATTCATAAATGTTACATTTTTGGGCCTACAAACATGTATTTAAATCAAACAATCTGAGAATGCTCAGAGGGGAAATTCTCTGGAACTCACATCTTAAACCAGTCTGGCTTTCACCAGTCCAAGCCAAGCTCACTAGATTTGAGATTGAGCATTGGTCTGGGGAGTCTGCTGTATTTTCCCTCCACAAGCGGCGTGACCAACGGGCATAGTTCAAATGACTCTGTACGCAACTGGATAGTCCTTCAAGCAATCAGACCAAGGATCCAGGTGACGTAGAAGCAACAGTGGCATCAACGGGTTGCTGCGCTTAAGTGGCATTCGGTCACAAAATTGTGAACCGAAGCATGAGAATTAAACGTGCAGGTTTCCAGACCGAGCTGCTGGGCGAAATCAAATTGCAGACAGAGGTTTACCCAGTCTAATCTTAAACGTGACAAAAGGCCACAAATAGAGGTCACAAGCCAAAAATGTTTGTTTGTAAACTGCCTAGATACATTCTGAAGATAACATAACTAGTTGAAGGATGTCATTTGAGAGAAGTCCCTGAAGGGTTTTAAGGATCTCTAAATAATTTCCTCACTATGAATATATGACACAAACTAAACTTTTGTCGCACCTCTTCTCTTATTCAGATGGGACATTTCCAGAAAAGATAATGCACCATTATCTAAAAGACATTTTCAGGAGCATGGCAATTGCTTTATTTTTCTCTGAAAAAGGTCTCCAGCCTCCAGATACCTCTCACCTCAAACCAAATAGAGTACTTTTAATTTATACAATTTATATAATATAATTATTTAATTAATATAATTTTAATTTATATAATATAATTTGGTGAAAGACTGTCAAATATTTTGCAGAATATTCAGTGCAAGATAGTTTAAGTACCACATTTTATTATTTTTTTGCACTTCTCTCTCACATATTCAAACAGGGAAGTACAGCCTCGACCCGTGCACCTCTCATTATTTTTTTCTGCTTTTGCTATTAGACAATAACATCAGCCAGAAGCCTAAATTGTAATGGAAACAGAAAGTTTCGTTTTTCATACACTTTCTTCACACTTTGCTGACACTTAGCAATGTCCCAAAGCTTCCATTGCAGACTCAAAAAGGAAATCAGAATAGTTGAAAGCAAAGCAGAGGCTATTTTACCTTTACTGGCTCGCTGCAGGTCTCTCTCCAGGCAGCAGGTAGAGCAGCTGTGCTGAGGGCAGCAGAAGCCTCCGTCCGAACTGCTGGTGGTGCCTGGGAGTTTACGGACACAGTCCTTGTGGTAGTAACAACCACATCCAGACACAGAGCAGCGTGTCACTTGCCGGCCTGCCGTTTTACAGCTAAAACAAGTATGATTTCCTAGAAAGAAGAAGAGAGTCTGGGATAGTACAGAGTCAAACACAACACATGTAATACAGTGAATGTGTATTCTGATTCTCTTACCATTTCTGCATTCCAAGCAGGTGAATCGGCCTTCAGGTAGGGATGTCACACCGAGACAGTCCAGGTGGAACTGTCTGTTGCAGTCACCTTCACACACCACCAAACCTTCTCCGTAAACCTCGCAGATCTACACACAAACACAGAGAAAGACTGTTCATATAACTCAACACCTGTAAGCTTTTAGAAGAGAGTACAGCAAAGATAAATTGTGAGCAGAGCTGACCTGGCAGACGGTGTCTCTCTTGCCGTTGCTGCCATCCTGACGGGACAAGCCAGAGTCCACAGACTGAGTATCTGAAGCATCTGCTGCTGCTGGACTATCAAGACTCTTCCCAAATAAACCCTGTAAAATGAAAAATAAAAATGATGCCTTTTGTGTGAAGGAATGCAGTATTATAAAGCACACGTATGTAAGCCAACTGAGCAACTACTTTTTAAAATAAAGTTTTTTCTTTCCTGATACCGATTCCTGAACTTGCGTATTGGCAGATACGGAGTAGTGAGCCAATACCAGTGTGTTAAAAAATACGTATATTTTATTATGTTTTAACAGCTGTATAAAATTAATCCCATATGTATGTAATATGAATGCTATCAATGTTGTGTTGCCAAGCTCCGGTTAAAACATGAACAAACACAAACATTAAACACCACAGAACTTTCTTTTATTATCCAGTTTGACAGTGAGTCATCAGAGAAAAAGAACATAAATAAACTACTAGATTTTCTTCTGGGCTAAATTACGTGGTATTGGATACGTGCATAAACTCAAGTACTTGTCGATACCAGCATTTGAGGCAGAACCTGAGGGATGTTCTGATACTGGTATATCAGAATATCCCTGGAAATGCACAAACAGAAAGGCAAATGCAATATTTAAAAAAATCAGATGACTGAAAGTTTGTCTTTGTTGTAAATGTTGCACAATATGTACACTGTGTGTATTCCCTGACTTTTGACTCTAGATGCCCTGTATGTTTTTACATATTTTGTGTGAAGGAGAAAACCAGTAGTTTCCCCTTTGCGTGTGTGTAGGTATTTCTGTACATGCTTTCTAAGTCTACCTGTGGGTCGTTTAGGCCTCTAGAGTCAGAGTCAGAGGTGTCTCTGTACTGAGAAGAGGCCATCTCCACATCTGTTGACGCTCTGCTTCGCTTCTTCAGGGGCTTGCAGGCGTCTGAGATCTCGCTGGCTCCTAGAATATGGGGGGCAATAAAAAAAAAATTAAAAAAAGATGCATTTCACTTATTTAGAAGTATAAGGAAGTCTCACCAGAAAGTTTTAAAGGAGACATGGAAGAAGGATCCCCTACCTTTCTGTGAACCGGTCCTCAGTGTGGTCTCAGGAGCCATCTCAGCCTGTGAGGAGGTTAAACATGGCAGTTTAGATTATTGTGTTTCCAATGTTGATTCAGGTGATAGGACATTAGTATAT
Organism: Percina caprodes; assembly: GCA_013375575.1. Lineage (NCBI taxonomy): Eukaryota > Metazoa > Chordata > Actinopteri > Perciformes > Percidae > Percina > Percina caprodes. Next base: position 34,553 of record JABXJD010000018.1, on the reverse strand, counting down.
AGCCAGTGTGCATCTGTTTACACCGGTAAAATGTAAGGAAATAAAGTTGTTTACCAGCCGCACTGGTATATGGTGTGTGCGTGTGTCTGTTTTGTATCAATACAAAAGTTCAGACATCTGTTCATTACAGCTAAGAATATTACTGCCACAAGTAATAATAAAAGCAAATAATTTAAAAATAAATGATAAAAAAGATCGATATGTAGATATGATTATTTAAATTACAATTATCTATCTACCTTTGTGTAAATTTTGGCAGCAGAATCAAATTGTTTTACAAGATACTTAGTGTATCAGTATTTGTGGTCGTATTATCAGCCTCAAACCAGCAAACAAGCTCAACCATGTAATGATACCATACTTAAGTACACTTTAAGAACAAATACTACTGGGACCACTACTGAAAATTACAGATGAACATATCCAAGGATTTATATTATAGACAACAACTTGGCCACAATTTAGCACATACATCATTCATGGTCCAGCCATATACAGGGTTCAACCCTGTCTAGTTTCCCTACAGCAGGAATGTGTCAGCCGGCACCCTAATATTTAAATTGCTAATTAAACTAGTGAATATTGTTAATTGTGCATCTATACACATCCAATTTTTTTTAAAAAGGTTTCCTAAATTAAGGTTACATCCCATCAGTGTTCCTATCAATGTATTTTAGCTTTGCAGAAATGGCTTGTAGAATCGTTCGTGAGGAGGAGAATCGCGGGTTCGAGCCAAGAAAAACCCTAGCCATTTTTTTTCTTCTTTTTTTTTTTTTTTAACAGCGCTGTTTTAGGTCTAAAAATCAGGTTATCTGTGGAGGACTGATACCTGTTCCTTTTTGGTTTTCTTCTTAGGGACAGGATCGTTGCCCCTCTCTGACTCAGACCTGCTCCTGACTGACCGCCGCTGCAGCTTCCTCTCCTGAGAACCTGAAAACCCAAAAAACTACTGAGCTGCATCTCTTACTGACTTTTTAAACACGTCAAATATTCATCAAAATAACACAATCTTTAGGTCTGTTTTTTACAAACCATGTGGACTACTGTGATGTGATCCAGGAGAAGAGGTCTGCTGCATTCCTCCCTCCTCACTCCGCCGACTGGCGGGCGAGCCTCTCCTCTCCTCCCCCTCTTCCTCCCCTTCGTCCCCATCATCCTCCTCTTCTGGACTGGGTTCAGGTTTAGCTCTGCTGTCCTGTTGAAAGCATCAAAATGTCAGCATCCTTACAGGACACCTTAAGATTTACATTTTTCAGTCTTTATGAGTTACACCAACCTCAGGTGAACAGTATCCCAGGTCGGGCTGCCGGGCCTCTCTCTCCACTCTCTCCTCCTTCTCTTCTTCTTGTTCTTTTTTTGGAGAAGCAGCTGCTTTTTTCTGCAAGAGAGGCCAATCACACTTTGTGATCTCCACATTTAGCCTCTTCATGGTGATGGAGAGAGGCAGCAGCTTCCTTGCGGCTGCGGTTTTCCAGGCCCTGACTGGTGGCGGCGAGTCTTGCTGTACTCGTGCATCACGACCTGCGCTCTGTTTCGGGGAGCTGGTTTTACCCTGGTCCCCTCTCTGGTTCTTCTCTTCATTTGAGGCCTGGGAGTTTGTGTTGTCATCTGTGTTTGAAACACTACACTGTCTGCGTGGCAGCAGCCTTCGTGGCGGCTGCTCTCTCTCTGGTGATTTCACTCCTCCCTCTTCCTTCTTACAGGTTGAGCCACTGGAGCGCCGGTTTTGTTTCTCAGCTCTGATGCTGGGTTTCTTGCTGGACGTGCCTTCATGTGGGTCTGGATCAACGTAGATGAAGGTGTAGTTGTCAATTCGCTCCTGCCGCGTCATCACAAAGGCATCCTCAGCGTGGCCCACACCCACCTCCCACTGAGAACGCTCCCGCTGAGGAATCGGCTTCAGGAGCTGGAAAAGAAATCATCCAAAACATTCAATCAGTAAAAATCATTTAACTGAATTTCACTCACACACTGCTCACCGTAAGTTACTATAATGATATAAAGCAGGGGTGTTCAGGGGTGTTTCATTTTCACAAATGGGCCAATTTATCTTTGCTATTATTTATATGTTGGATTCATATTATTGTATATTTTCAGACATATTTTTGTTAACATTTTTAACATATTTATATTGTTGGCCCCCCTGCACTTACTCTGAGGATCCCCTAGGGTGACTGGCCCCCTGTTGAATATCGTTGACATAAATATACGAGCTACGGAATAGAAAGGACTCACTAATTACTGAAATGGTTGTTTGACAAAGAGAATTTCGAATTGGCAAGTTATATTCAGTGAATGCAATGGGAGCAGTGTTCAACCGTAAGGTTGGCCTTGGTAACCAGATTGAGTCAATGGGCAAACATTTTGTGGCCTCTGGTTGACCTGTCACCATATTTGCTGCTGTATATATATATATATATATATATATATATATATATATATATATATATATATATATATATATATATATATATATATATATATATATATATATGTGTGTGTGTGTGTGTGTGTTGTGCGACCACTTTCCACACACGCGTATGCCGTGAAAATATACATGCAATTCAATTTTCTGTTACGTTAACTGCGCTTGTTAAAATTGGGTGCTATTATGGCACCGGTGTGCGTTTTTTTACATTTTAGCATATTATTTAAGCAGTTGCACATTTTGTTTTCCCATCCTGTATATATTTGTTCTTATATTTTATTCCTATTATTATTCCTATTATTATTATTATTATTATTATTATTAATATTATAGACATGTGCTTAAAAGGCAGAATCCATCCTGTCTGATAGTTCTCACCCCCTGAATGCAGAATTTAAGTTGCTGCCCTCCGGTTCCCGTTTCAGTCAGCGACCAGCGAAAACAAATAGGTATAAATTCTCCTTTGTCCCCTCTGCTATCTCTCTGCTTAACTCTGGAAAGAATAGGTAACGTCGGCACATAAGGCCCACTGGGACTTAACTTTTAATGTTGTGGTATTTATTTTCCCCATTTGGTTTGATACTGGATTTTAATTGATGATGTCGTCTTTGTTGCCATGTACTGTGTGTCAATTTCTTGCTACTGCAGCAAAATGAATCGCCCCTCGGGGACAAATAAAGGTCTTGAACTTGATTATTATATACGTATATTGTATGTATATTTTTTCCTAGTATCTCATTTTTTATATTTATATTCTGTGTTGTGTGACTGATGTACGTGTGCTGCTGTAACACCGTAATTTCCCATTTTTTTGGGATCTATCTATCTATCTATCTATCTATCTATCTATCTATCTATCTATCTATCTATCTATCTATCTAACTATCTATCTATCTATCTAACAGAATAGCAACACGATTTTCGGTGCTACCTAAATGTCTACGCTGCTCTCTGGTGATCCAAAAAATACGTTAGAGACTACAGAAACATCGCTGCATGTCACGCTAGTAAACACTAGTAACACATTACACTTTGATAAGTTACCCTACCAATAGCTATAGGTAACTGGATTCAACACAGTTAAAATGCTGACAGCTAAACGGTGTAAAATTGTGACTGTATTTCATTGTAGAGGATTCCAACAGCGGGACGTACAACCAAACCGTCTGCCAGTAAAGCTATGAGCTAAATAACACAAACTAGCACTGGTTGCTGCTGTTGTCGGAAAAATAACAGACTTACTAAATGTTGCATTTACCTAAAACTGGTAAACCTAGAGATGCATTCAAAGTTATTGTAAAATAACTTTTTCTCATCTGTTTTTGTCTTTTAACAGCAATTCACTGGTGAAAGAAGTATTAGTTTTAAAAATCATTTAAATTCCCCCCTTTCTTGCACTGATCCAAAAATTGATCCGATTCGTGACTCAAAAACGTGATCCAAACTGTGTTTTGTGATCCTTTTTTTGAAAATTATACTACAAGCCATGATCTCATTCAGTATATATCAGTATAGTTACATAAGAAATTAATTGCTCCAAATATACAGTGGCTTGAGAAAGTTTACACACCCACGCTAAAGTTTATTACAAAGATGAATAAAAAAAGACACACACACACACACACACACACACACACACACACACACACACACACACACACACACACACACACACACACACACACACACACACACACACACACACACACACACACACACACACACACACACACACGACTCCTACTCTTATTTTTATATTTTATTTATTGCATACATTTCAAATAAATGAAATCAAATTTAAACATAATTCTTGATTTAAAAATTCATAATACTGAAAGTTTTGGTTTAATGATTAATATGCCTACATGCCTTCTTTATACTGAATCTGTCTGAAAACATTTCTTAGGCACATTCGTACTTACTTTGCTTTTTTCTACAGGATTTGTGGCCTTGCGCAACGTCTCAGCCTGAAGGTCATCAAACTGTTGCTTTCCCTGGTACAGGACTATCCTCTTCTCATGGATCCAAGCCCGCTCAGCGACACTGCCAAAGAACTGGACGTGATACTCCCTGTGACCTGCACAGAGACAGAGAAAGGAAAACAAGTTGTGGCGTTTATGTCCTAACACATGCATACATCAGTGAAAGAAAACAGGCCCATACCTCTGGTGTTGATGCGAGTGTGGACCTTCATCTGTGGGTCAGAGGAGACCATGCAGGGCCACCAGGGTAGGTGCCCACCTTGGACCACACCAGATCTCCTATCACAAACTCCTTACAGAAGCCCGTCTCCTGGATCACTGATGGATGATGGACTTTGGAACCTAAACAGATACATGAATGAGTCACTGGTCTGCTTTCAAAATCCAAACAAGTATGTCTACTACAGTCTAACAGTCATGCTCTTGCCTTGGGCGTCTTTGGTTCAGTTTTGATAACAGTCTTCTGAGGCTTCTCTGTCTGAGCTGGCGGTGTTTCTATTGGCTGGGGCTGGATGTGGATGTCCTCTGTCTGCTCCATGTTACCTGCCTCTGCTTGGCTCTGGTCCAGGTTCTGTTCCTGGACCTGCAGCCTCACACTCTTTTTCCTCTTCTCCTTCTTCCTCTCATGTCTGCGCTGCATCTGAGTGGCCTCATTCTTCTGAGACTCCTTCTGAAGAGTAGAAAATAGAAAAAACAAAATAGTGGTGATGAGACATCCATTAACTTTTTCTTTTAAATAAAAGGTACTTCAAAAATGGATCTCTGTCTGCTGAAATCAAAACTCCTTCAGATATCCATTATTTTGGACAATTAAGAGTACATCAAGATGCACACAGTGTAACAATTCCATGTGAATTTAATAGGACAGATAAGACATTTCCATTTAGAATGTAACATCATTTTTCAGTGGCTCAATATAAACTGCCTTGTAATTTTGTGTAAGGTATGCTGTTGTTTGTATGTAGAGCTGAAACATGATTAATGGATAGATAGAAAATTATTTAGCAACATTTTTGATAGTCATTTTCAAGAAGAAATGTCAAACAATGCTGGTTCTAGCCTCTAAAATGTCCTACATGGTCTTAGATTAAACGGAATAGCTTGGCTTAAGAGCTATTATTTGGACAAAGCAATTTGAAGACGCTACCTTGGACTCCAGGAACATTAACGGGCATGCTTCATTATTTGCAGACAGACAATACAAATATGCAAAGACAAAAGCAAGGTTTATATACTGTACATGTTGAGATTAATACTTTGGTCCTAATAAAAGTGTGCATGCAGAGCAAAGAAAGGCTTCTGCTTACACTGATGAAGACTGTGAGATGTGGTAAAAGCTTAAACAATAGGTGCGCCTTGAGTTAAAAATGTTGTTCAAGAATGACGAAACTTTCTCATCATATAGCAATAATGATTACTTTCATCATCTAATTATCTGCAGATTGTTTTCTCAAGAAGTTGATTGTTCATTCAAAAAAAGTTACAAAATAGTAAAAAATTGCCCATCTCAATTTCCCAGAACTCATTATGACATCTTAAAATGCTTGTTGATTAAAACATTACAATAATGGATTTACAATTAAACAAAAACAGAGGTAAACAGCTAATCCTCTCATTTGGAAAGATGGAGCCACCGTGTTTAATATTGCTGCATGAAAAATCACTTCACTATGAACTTGATATAAAACCAAGTAAAAAAATCAAGTGTCATTCCCCCTTAAGTGAATTGCAGGAATGAAAATGTAAAGAAATAAAAATCAAGGTCACAACTGAGATGTCTTCAGTGATAGATACAGACCTCTCTCTCTCTGTGTGTGTGTGTGTGTGTGTGTGTGTGTGTGTGTGTGTGTGTGTGTGTGTGTGTGTGTGTGTGTGTGTGTGTGTGTGTGTCTAGCTCAGACATGCACACATTACCTGCAGTTCCTGCAGCAGGTCCCCACACAGCGCAGATTCAAACAGCTCTTTCCCATTCTGGTAAGTCTTTATGATCTTCAGCTTGATCTCGGGAGAACTGGTTTTTTTCAGCACCCCACCAGGGATGTTGGACATGGCGTGGGAGGATTGAGAAGAAGGGGTACTGTCCACAAGGGAGGGGGGTGGACTGGAGGAAGGCAGGATTAGTGGTGGAGGAGGGGGGAGAGTGTGGGTCATGATGTGAGGTGTATGGTGCATGTGGTGCTGGGAGGGCAGTGGCGGCGGTGGAGGACTCTGTGTGTGGGTTTGTAAATGAGGTGGGTTTGAGTGGAAGTGGTGCGTGTGGTGGTGATGGGGGTGATGATGATGGTGGTGGAGGTGTGGGTGATGTGTGGGCAGAGGGGGGGACACAGGAGACAAAGGTCTCTCCTGGAGACCCGGGCCTCTCAGGACCGTCCCCTCCCCCGGCATGAGACTGTGATCACCGTAGCTCCGTATGGCCCCGTAGCCGTTAGCCGAGCCGTTGGGGAACTGTGAGTACATGGAGAACTTGGCCTGCGGCTCGTACATGCCCAGACCAGGCGGGTAGCCATTGGTGACCTGCGACATGTCCTCTGAGGCTGGCGGCGGATAGGAAAACTCTGCATCCAAGGCAGCATCGTAGGAGGGACCACCATCCTCGCCTGGATCACTGCCGGTGTCACAGGTGCCTTCCTGTCTGATGTTGGCTGAGTCAATGAGCTGAGGGGGTTGCTGAATTGTATTTCCCATGATCCCTTGCATGAAAGAGAAGGAGAAATCCATTGTTGGGCTCCTGCATCCTTAACTGTCTTTTTCTTTGACTGGACCTGTTGACAGAGGAATATGCAATTAAATGAGACACAGGTATGCTCGGATTAACTACACACTGTTTTCCATTAAACACATGTATTTAGGAGCATAATATAATCAGAATTTTTAAAACTAGATTTTGACTCAGAAACTATAAAAACGCAACATCCCTGGTTTGCCTCCAGCAAGGGATCATTGCGGCATGCCATACTTCATCCAATGTAACCTCAGCTCAGAGGTAAAATGGGATGTTTTTTTGTGTCTTCTATAATAATAATAGACTAAATATCTGTCGGTCAAATAAGACTAGCAATTTAATTAGGTTTACTTGCCTTTTAAGGAATTTTTATGGGCCTTTTCACAAATTCATTGACGAAATTATAAAGCCATGTAATGAAATATTGTGGAGATTGTTAATTTAAAAAATAGCGTTTGCCAAAGCCCTGATAAACTCAGCAATTCTTAATGGACAATAAATGGACGGTCAAACTCTTTCCAAAAAACAGACAAATCCTCATCTATAAATCACCATTAATTATCTTAAACCTGCTCTCAAAACACATCTAAAATTCCAGGCAGCTTGTACAGGGGGGATAAGAATCCTCTTGGATAGCTGTGTAATGTAATTTAGGGTTTTTATTTCAGAAACACTTTAACACATGGCGTCCTGCAATCAAAAACAAAACAAAGAGCAGCTACCAGTTCCTGGTTTACCCTCTTATCCTTAAAACTTTTTGTATGTATTATGATTCATTAATCAAGTAAAAGGTGTTGAAGCTTGCACACTCAATGGACTAACCCAGTGATTGTGGTTTTATTTGTTCACACAGTAACATTAACGTTACTTAGGCTTGTCCAGCGTTGGCAAAGGTGGATAACGGTGATGTAAACATCCATAAAAGGTGTCAACTGACGATCACTAGCTACCTATAACAACTTGTGTTGTGATTTTAGGGTTTATATGTGTTGTGGTAAACATTAATACCTGCTTCTAACTGTGAAAAAACCGACTGCGCAGACAAGAAATGTTTCACTGAATGATATTATAGCGTTCTGCGATGTTAGGCTAAAGCTACCTGGCATCAAAAGAGGTTTGTCTTGAAAAAGACATGGACCTTTAACCGGTAAAAAAACACAAGACCAGGGGAGTTCGACCGTTTGTCTTTACACACACACACACACAACTAACCGTCCACAGTTATCCTTTATCTGTTATTACACATGGAAGAAGAAGAAAGGGGAAGCTAATGTTGGCTAGGCTAACGTTCCATTGCCAACATGGCTGCCTTTGCCCCTTTAAATCAAATTGTCTGGCGTGATTATACCTCCATCGCTGGCGGCTTGGGAAATATGTGTCTGAAAATAAGATACCTAAAACCACCAAAACGGTCCGAGCTGAGACAGAGAGAGGGGGGACAACGAGATGCAGTAGCTAAGGCAAACACGCTAAAGAGGAATGAGCAGCACAGATTTTGATGCCGAGTCGATAGATGCAGGGAAATATATATTTAAACAAAATATCAATACCTTCAGCGTGTCCCATTCTAAACACATACACCAGCCAGCAACGTTTCCTCGTTTAATATATAAGAAGAAAAAAAGTCAAAACAATCCTGTAATATAGAAAAAGCGCAGGCCTTTTCCTTTTTCGTTTTAACGCAATTCTCAACAGAGAGGAGGAGGGGGTGTTACGCTATCTGGTCGCTGCCCAATCCCAAAGCTTGGCTCTTCCTCAGAGTAGTGACTGGAGTCTTTAGTAGAATGCCACAGATAGATATGTCCAATTTTCGCCTTCCTCCTGTCTGCAGTAGTCTACATAATAATAATCATAATAATAATCTCTAGCCCCTTCATTCTCTGGTTTAACAAAAACACCCTGTTTTTTTTGTTTTACTCCAGGCCTGGTGGTCGGTCTCTCATGCAGCTCAGCGCCAAAATCAGCGGAGAGGTTATGAGGAGCACTCAGGATGTGTAGTTTACTACTGATGGCATGAAAAGAATGTGGACAAAAAAGGAGGTAGAGGAGCTACTGTAATATAAGTCACACATACACTGAAATTAATGAGGACATGTAGGTGTCATGTTTCATTTTGAGGAGGGGGATAATATATAATATAAAAACGGAAATAGTTTTAAAAATATTTTTATATTTCAAGGATGAAGGATGTGAACAGTATTGAATACTTGTTTTGATTATTTTATTTCATCCTGAGCACAACGCGATGTGCAGATACTGGAGTTACGCTTGCACCAGCGTGTTTGATTGGCTTATAAACGCCTCCTCGCCTGATCTCGATAGGAGGGGGTACTAAAGACCTCTCACTCCGCCTCCATTTCCCGGTACCACAATCGTTGTAGTCTACAGTGGCCACCACAAAGGTATTTGGACAATATTAACAGAGTGCATTTCTACTAAGGCTATTTATGTGATAGTAGCATACTACCTTGAACAATAATCTTACGCACCTCCAAAAGATTATTGTTGACCTTGGAAACAGTAGTTTGACAAACAACAAAAAGCTTAACTCCAGGGTTTTTCTGAGGCTTTCAACTGTTTCTGTAGCATCCTCCTTTTATGTCCACAATGCCAGCACATTAAACACATTAAAGCCCATCTCAACCTCTGTCCACTTACCCACATCAATAACATACCAATTTATCTTGATATATGGCCTGATGAAAACACATTAAAAGGTAATGGGCTAAGTGTATGGTTGATGATTTAAAAGACTTGAAAGGGAGCATACAAACATGCTTGTATGAGCTTGTGTGCTGGGGGAGCGAATGAAGCGTTTTAGGGAATCAAATAGGATATTTGGGAAACAAACCAAATTGAGTTGAAAGTGATTAAAAGCTGCACCTTTGGTGTGTTTTTAATACATCTACCCATTGGTCACCTTTATACAGGTTCCCACTGCTGAAGAGTAATTGAAGCAGTGAAGCATGGCTTTTTTTGCTTCAACTTTAATCTGAAACTGATTTTGAGGAAATTAAATTGGTTGTTTAAATATCAGAATCAAGGATCAATAAAAGTGGTCCATTCAGGGTAATATGGTTAATTTAGCTGTGGAGAGCATTGTCAGTTATTAGTACAAGACATCTGTCATAAGATAATTCATTAATGTTGCCATAAGATAAGGAAAATTGTGAATATTATCCTTTTTCAAGCTTAATTTTTCTTAATATTTCTCAGACTCAAACCACTTATTACTTTTAATAAAATGTTTTGCTTCAGACTCAGAGCATCCTACATTTAAAATAAATAATTGAATTCAGTAAATCAAAGATTTTATTTTACGAAATTAATTGGTAGTGATAGGTTTGAGTGTTGGAAATTTTGGGAAAAATACCTTTAAAGCTGAAATCTTGAATATTTTCATTTATATAAATGAATGTTAAGTGTCTATCATTAAAGTGGGTAAATTGGGATTGAGGCTATGGCCCACTGATGAAAGTATGACAAACTGGCTGTCTGGCATCACATCTCCCGAAAAGAAATCCTGTATTAAAATTTTTCTCCTTTTCTCACACAAAATATCAACAATTTTGGTTGATTTAGAATTTCTATTTGAGTAAAAACAATGGAATTGTGCTGAGAGGTTAGCAGTCTGGAGTGTCAAACATTGAATGAATCCCATTCAATTGTCTGGAATATTGTTGTAAATACATACATAATACGTAGGTTTTCAGAATTGTGTGCATAGTTCTATTTTTTTTGTGGTATATCTGTTATACAGGATTTCATCCCGGGCAATGTCATGCCAGACATCCAGTTCGTAATACTGCACATAAATATATATCGCAGTACTACCATCAGTAGACCATAGGCTCAATCATCGTTGTGTTATCTCATACAGTGATAAAAAGTGACTTAACAAACATTTATTTAAATAAAAATCTTCGAGATTACTTCTTTAAACTTGACAGAATTACTATGTTTACAATTTTCCTTTCGTTTTTGCTGGGAGCAATTCATCTTTTCTATCATAGACGATCTTTGCTGGGTACGCACACAACATCCACGCGTGTACGGTACGACCTTTCAGTGCGGCTGCCTGGGAAGGCTGCGCCTACCGAGTGGACGACAAGGAGCAGAAACACGACGACTTGAAAGTATAAACCCACTGTTAATGGGTTTATTACCACATCAGCCGTTGCTTTCGTTGTTCCCGTTTACCTCGACCGATTGTTTTGGATGGATTATATTATTCACGGCTCACCGAGAAGCCTTACAACGCCCAGTCAGCAGCGGCAGCCATAGCTCCGTCATTGACGCTGGAGGTTAGTGGACTCGTCATCTGCCGACTGCCATTTCACTAGCTAGCTTTAGCCAGCAGCAAGCTAACCGGCTAGGCTAGCGGAGGTTTCCCAGCTAATGGCAGGGAAACTAATTCCTTAGCTAGTTGTGAATTTGCTTGCATGATGCTAAAAAGGTTTCTATAGTAGTGATATTTTGGTATTTTTAAAGATATTTCAAAAAGTTGACTTTAGGTTATATTACATTCATTTAGCATAACGTTAATAGGCTGTATTACTTAGCTAGCTAACGCTAGGCAGTCATGGAGGTCTGTTTTTTCTCCAAATGTATATTATTGATTTCGAGTATTGGTTGATATTAATGGTAAATATAGCTAGCCGTTGAGCGTTACATGGACCCTGGATTGACGTGTGATATCTGTCCAGTAGCGAGCTGTGTTGCTGCTGACTGTTGTTACATAATATTGAGCTAATCGACTGTCTGGTCGTGCTCATGCTAATGTTAGCTCTGTCATATAAGTTAAATAGTTAAATCCCTTGCAAAGCATAACGCCTATCATGTGTTTGTTATGACCGGAGACTTGTGTCTGTGATCTGACAGATGATCGTGTTCTGCTTGTTGTGTTTTTCCAGTCAGTTGTTGCACCAAATGGGTGAATTGTAACCAGACACCTAACGTGACATGCTCGGTCTCTCTCTCTCTGTCTGTATGTGTGCTTTAACAGAATACTGTAATCTGCCTCTGCAATGGCGGTCTTCAGTCACCAGGTGCTCCTTGCAGTGACAAGATCAAGGTAAGTAAGTAGCACATGGCTCCATTAACATCCTTTAATCGAGGAAAACAATAACTCCAGCAATGCAAAGCAGACGGTGTCCCACTAATGTTAACGTATGCATAATTCTTCATAAAAAGTTTTCTTCACAAGGTTCAATGACAGTAATTGGAAGCTCGTGGGTGCTCTCTGCCGTGTTTGATGAGAGTAAAGCACAGACTCTGTTTACATTGTGGCAGCTACAGTGAACCCTATTCAATTTTTCTCATGACTTTACACACAAGACAACTGCTGTGGTTTCTACTGATGAGGCAAGATCAGAGACTGACAGCTGATAGGACAGCGTTGTCATCACCTTAAATTCTCATGACCGCTGTAATTGTTACACAGTTGTAAGTTGTACATTAGGGTTGGGCAACATGGTGACATATAGCATGGGAAGATATATAATATTTTGTCAACTGTCAGACTTTACTATACCATGCATATTAAAATAGCTATGCTAATCATCACTGGATTAGTAAGGCTACCATTGCATTAACAATATTGAATTTACTGGATTTATACATTAGGTATGTTCCCTATAATGAGCCTTAAACCCATTCCTACCTGGTTATTTTTGTAGTAAATGTTTTTATAATTGAGTTGACAGAAACTCTACTATCCTTTTTGTTTAATACAATGCATGCAATACAAATTTAGATCTACATACATTTGGGTTCCCTTTTTTTCTAGAGTTTTTGACCTGTAATATTACTGTGGTGCGGTTTTTTTTTTTTAAAGTGCGTCCCTGTTTTGTTTGTATTGTGCATACACACTAGGATGCATTTTACTAGAGACCGACCGATGAAGGATTTTTAAGACCGATACAAATATTTGGTTAATAAAAATCTGATATGTCGATATATTGGCGATATATATTTAAAAAAATCCAGAAACACGTAACAAAATTTAACCAGATTTCCCTAACAACATTATATATTATTCACTAAAATAATATGATCATTTGTTTTATTGTCACAACAGAGGAACATCAAATTAATTAAAGTGCTAATAAATAAAAATACAAACTTAAGAACTTGAAACTTAAAGGTACTCCAAGCAATGTTGGGTGATGTAACTTCTTGTGGATGTTAGAAGTATTTTAAAACAAAACAAGACTAGCTTTCTCCTCCTCATCCCGTCCTTTCCCCCTCCCTTCTGTGCTTCTGTGCACTAACCCTCCCAACCCCCACCCCCAAATGCTGCTTGTTTGTGTGCTTCGTGGTACAGGTGGACACATTTTGTTTTTGTTGCCGTTTGTAGACCCTGGGCTGTCTAGTGAGATGTTTTTCTGTTTGTGACAACAAATGTAGCCTAAAACACGCGTGCCATTGCTTAGAGCACATTTAAAGTCTATTGAACAAAACACAATAACCACAAAAATAATCTGTGTTGCCAACAGTGTAAATTGTAATTTCTTGGGACTAATAAAGTATTATTATTATTATTATTATTATTATTATTATTATTAGTGTAGAGTGCCCTCATTCACCAGAATCATTTATTTGTCATTATAAATGATTCTGATGAATGAATATTTGAAAAAGACTATATATACAATACACGCCAAAAGTTTGGACACACCTTCTCATTCAATGCGTTTTCTTTATTTTCATGACTATTTACATTGTAGATTATCACTGAAGGCATCAAAACTATGAATGAACACATATGGAATTATTTACTTAACAAAAAAGTGTGAAATAACTCAAAACATCTTATATTCTAGTTTCTTCAAAGTAGCCACCCTTTGCTCTGATTACTGCTTTGCACACTCTTGGCATTCTCTTGATGAGCTTCAAGAGGGAGCCACCTGAAATGGTTTCCCAACAGTCTTGAAGGAGTTTCCAGAGATGCTCAGTACTTGTTGGCACTTTTGCCATCACTCTGCGGTCCAGCTCTCCCCAAACCATCTTGATTGGGTTCAGGTCCGGAGACTGTGGAGCCGCAGCACTCATCACTCTCTTTCTTGGTCAAATAGCCCTTACACAGCCTGGAGGTGTGTGTGGGGTCATTGTCCTGTTAAAAAACTTGTTAACTTGCAATTTCTGAGGCTGGTGACTCAGATGAACTTATCCTCAGCAACAGAGGTGACTCTTGGTCTTCTTTTCCTGGGGCGGTTCTCATGTGAGCCAGTTTTGTTGTTGCGCTTGATGTTTTTTGTGAATGCACTTGGGGACACATTCAAAGTTTTTGCGGACTGACTGACCTTCATTTCTTAAAGTAATGATGGCCACTTGTTTCTCTTTACTTAGCTGATTGGTTCTTGCCATAATATGAATTCTAACAGCTGTCCAATTGGGCTGTCAGCTGTGTATCAGCCTGACTGCACAACACAACTGATGGTCCAAACTCCACTAATAAGGCAAGAAATTCCACTAATTAACCCTGACAAGGCCCACCTGACTACCTCATGAAGCTCATTGAGAGAACACCAAGGGTTTGCAGCACTATCAAAAAAGCAAAGGGTGGCTACTTTGAAGAAACTAGAATATAAGACGTTTTCAGTTATTTCACACTTTTAAGTACATAATTACATAATTCCAATACACAAGTACATAATTCCATGTGTTTATTCATAGTTTTGATGCCTTCAGTGATAATCTTCATGAAATTAATCTTCATGAAAATAAAGGAAACACATTGAATGAGGTGTGTGTGTGTGTGTGTGTGTGTGTGTGTGTGTGTGTGTGTGTGTGTGTGTGTGTGTGTGTGTGTGTGTGTGTGTGTGTGTGTGTGTGTGTGTGTGTGTGTGTGTGTGTGTGTGTGTGTGTGTGTGTGTGTGTGTGTGTGTGTGTGTGTGTGTGTGTCATTATAAATGTTGATACCAATAGTTCGGGAAATGCCTAATATAGTCCAATTAAAATCGGCCCGCCAATATATCGGTCGGGCTCTACATTTTACACTGTTCTACAGGTGCTAGTAAAGCTCCGAGAAACATAGCAATGCATCAGCAAAGGCAGGGAAGAAGAAGGCTAAAAGCTATTCAACATGGATGTAAACAATTCAGGATTTAAAAGCCTATAGAGGTTTCAAATATTTCTTTAAAAATTGAAGTACAATTGAAATGTTTAATAGACCTTAATATTGTTGATACACCAATCAGTTTACTTATGAGTTCATCAAATACATGTTTGAGCACTATCAAATACTTCTTCACTTTTTTAAGGACATTTCCCTGCATATTATTATTTTACTAACCATTATTTCTTGTTGCTGTCAACAGGGGCTCATACTTATTATCCAAGAGGCACAGCTGCTCCTCTCTGTCTTCCAAAGCCTATCTCCACATAGACCCTTCTCGCCAGGTCTCATCCTTCACACTCAGGCACTCCCGCCTACGGCTCCCCCACGGTTACCGAGACCCCGCCCTTGGCAGTGGCCACAACTCCGCCCTGCTCGCCCGCTCTCTACACAGCTCAGGTTTTTGGCTCCAAGAAATAAAGCAGGAGGACGCTAAAACTTCACCAGATGCTGCCCAGGATGCTTCTCCAGGAGCTAGAAAGGACTCTGTGGCCACTGCACCCCAGTCCCCACCTCCATCAGTTCCTACTCCGCCACCCTCCGCCACGACAACGGCCACCCCTCTGGTGAAGGAGAGGGCAGTCGTGAAAAGGCTCTGTATCAGAGGATTGTGGATGAGTTGAAGCATTACTACAATGGCTTCCGGTTACTCGGCATTGATATCAAGATTGCAGGCAGGATGGTGTGGAGGCTGCTGCACGGACAACTGCTCACACGCAGGGAGAGGAGAAGGGTAACAGAAGCTTTATTTAGTCTGTCAAATGTAACAATATTGTGAACTCCTGCAATGTCAGGCACAGGGATCTAAATAATTTACTGTAAGTACGTTTTTGTGTCATGCATACATATAGTTTCACAGCCCACACAGACTTGGTTTTCATAACTAGAAGAGCTCATCAGAATTGGATACTTTACTAAACCATGTAGCTGTTAAAGGGATACTTTAAGATTTTTAAACCAGCTCTGTGTCATCTTTGTCTGGTCAGTGTGTGTATAGATGAACATTGTTTGACTTCTCTCCATGGAGCTCCCAGCGGACCTCTGTGATGCATTTTGCATCGTCAGGTGGATCTCAGCAGACCTCTGCAGGGAGCTCCATGCACTGGCACCACAAAGGGAAGCCAAACACAGTTCATCTAAACACACTGCACACATTGAGCCACAGAGCTGGGTTTAAATCAGCAGACTATCTCTTTAAATTATATTGAGCCTGAAATGGGCTTTGCATTTAATCTCGTCTTTTCTCTTCAATGAAACCATGAAACCTACCTGTGTGTAATAGTGATGTACCTGAAAATTAACTAGCATTGTTAAACATTTTGATATCTTAGGGTTTTGTACTATTGATTTGAGGGGAAAAACAATATGCAATATGTAGCCTCTTGGATGAGATATTTAGATACCAAACAGAACATCTTCCCATACTTTTGTCCAAAATTCATTTGAAATCTTCTACTCTAGAAGTAATCATCCTGGTTTCTCTGTCACTCTTCCTCTGGGTTGTTATCATCATTAAATGTGTGAGACTATGGCTTATTTGAATAACATAACAACTTTTTATTTTAATTTTTTTAATTTTTTTTTAAATAGGGTGCTTTGAATTTAGTTAATTATCAAATTGAAGCTATGACTAAGATATGTACTGAGGGGGACACGTAACAGTTAAAAATAAACTTGTCAGTGCTCTTTGTTGGACAAACTATACTGTATAATAGACAGTTTTCAGAATTCTTACTTTTTGCATTACTTTTTGGTCAACCTACGCACAATAACTCATTGGGTCTGGGATCAGCTAATAACAGATTATTTAGTCAAAGTGATGGCTGTTTTTGTTTACTATTATGCAACCATGATATGGCCAGCTGTGCTGAGGCCTGTACTACAAAGCAAGATTCGGCGTAACGAGGTAACTTCAGGTTCAACCCAGGGTTTTCTGTATAACGCAGGTGGATCACTTGTTACCGGGTTCAATCGCAGTGGTAATGCTGAACACCTAACCTGGTTGGGAGCCGGTTATGTTGGAGATCAGAGATCAACCAGTGTAAAAGCACCGCCTACTGACCAATCAATACTCGGTTCGTTTGATAATGGCTTCACCGTTCTTAGAAGATCTGGTGGAGCTATAGACTAAATTGGTGGAGCTCGGGGAAAAAAAGAAGAAAGATCATATGTTGATATTTATATAGAATTATAGTTTGCTCTTATTTAAAATTTGCAGCTCTGGTATGCTATTGGTCATGCTGTGCAAACACCGCCTCTTTTATGTGAACCCGCGCGTCTCTAGATTGGAAAACCCTGGGTTGATTGAACTAGTTGTTAACCACCGTCATGACACAGC
Organism: Percina caprodes; assembly: GCA_013375575.1. Taxonomy (NCBI): domain Eukaryota; kingdom Metazoa; phylum Chordata; class Actinopteri; order Perciformes; family Percidae; genus Percina; species Percina caprodes. Next base: position 16,964 of record JABXJD010000018.1, on the reverse strand, counting down.
TAATGCGGGACCACGGTTTTTAGGGTTAGTGAAGCCGGGTAACATCTTGATTCGTAGTACAGGCCTCTGGTCTTGGTTGTGTTCACAAAACCAAAACATTTTTAAAATTGTGAGTAAGCTCTGGAATTGGCTCTGCTGAGAGTGTCCTTCACTTGATTATGAGCTCTTACCTGAAAATCTATGCACATTTTAGATAATCTTCATGGAGAGAAGACACTGCTAGATCATTGAAAAAGGACATACTGTTACTGGATGTCTTGCTAACTGATTGGTGTAAAATATGTATACCCTCCGTAAACCAAGTTGTGCACATGCCATGGTCAAACTATATTTAGGCTATTTTAGAAGAGGATTGGCAGAGCCTCCGTACACATGTAATAGAGCTTACATGCAAACACACCTCCAAAGACAGCTGTGCCACAGCATGAATACTGGTTCATTTTACATACATATTTTCTCACATTAACATTGTTTTTCTTTTTGTTTACAGCTGTTGAGGACTTGCGCTGACCTGTTTCGTCTGGTGCCCTTCACAGTGTTTATCATTGTTCCTTTCATGGAGTTTCTTCTTCCTGTCTTCCTAAAACTCTTCCCAGACATGTTGCCCTCCACCTTTGAGACAGAAACCAAAAAGGCATGTACACACACATACACACTAAATTACATCTTTACTTACTTCAGCATGAAATACACATGCTCTCCAAACCTTCAAAATGCTTAGTAGCCCTATTGTTATAATAAAATGGTTATTGCTCCTGTAATTATAGTGATAGGACAGTCCTTTCGTTAACTTCTAATCTCCTTTTAAAAGAAAAGCCGCAAGTTTCTGTATTTCGACCGGTATACTCTGATGTTTCCTGGTTGTTTTGGAGCTCTCATGCTCCTGCACAGCACAGACGTGTCCAGCCTCTGAAAATGTGACTGAATAAATGTATAATGTACAGTATGATATATTCAAATCTATCATCTCAATATGTTGATGTAAATACAATATTATTATTTTTGTAATACTTAAACAGGCCCTAAAGTATTCCGGCACCATGATCTCTGGCGTGCAGCCGTGAGGAAAAATAAAATAAAGTCAATTGATTTCACCTACCAATCATATGAGAAGAACGCAACTCTAATGCAGAGCTTAAAGTACTCGGGCCTGGTGCCGGATTTCTGGGGAAGGACTATTTTAGAAAATAATTTAAAAGTCCACATGGGATTTGTTTTTGATGCACTAGGTTTAACCAATCATTGAACTTCCACCTACCAATGAAACGAGTTCAGCAAATCAGATGCAAAGTAGGGCGGGTCCTTGCCGAAAAGTGAGAGTACGGTAGTTGAAAAAGGAGTTAAAAACAAATGGCGCTGGGCATGTGTAGAGGACAAGAGGAAAAGGGTGGAGACAGGAAGCCGTTTAGCACTTGGTACCTCAAACTGAGCACCCAGCTACAGCATATGTTCAAGGAAGATACTCACTGTACGGCAGCAGTGGTAAGAAAGTGCTTGCTAGTCATTAGGTGCTAGTCACAAAGCTTTGTTCAGAGTTTAGACGTCTGGCTATATGAAGAGCTAAACAAAGTTTTTAATAAAGCAACATAATGTCAACATGGACAAATCATGAATGTATTTATTAGCTTTTTTGATGATGACCTGGCCAAAGTACACAACATCTAGAAAGTTGTTTTCACAATGATTCAATGTTATTATTGCAATTTGAAAATCTACATTGACTCTTAATTTAATATATGGTTGGAAGTAAAAATGTATCCAAAACTTTTTACTTCTTAAAAATGATGACTTTTATTATTGTGTAATGAAAGAGGACTTTAACTGTTTTGCCAGTCAAATTAACTTTAATAAGAGCATATATTTTATTGTGACTGTCCATGTTATCAACAGTGGACAAAAATGCAAAATTAATCAACACTTACAGGTTTTATATTTAGCGATTTCTAATATTAAGAAAAATATCACTTTCATTAATCAACACAGTATAGTAGAGTGGCTCTACAAGTTCATTGTACTTAAATGCAATGACAATAAATATATATATATATATATATATATATATATATATATATATATATATATATATATATATATATATATATATATATATATATATATATATATATATATATATATATATATATATATATATATATATATATATATATAAACCCCCTTACTCTTTTAATGCAGGAGGAGAAGCAGAAGAAAGGTCTGGCAGCGAAGTTGGAGCTGGCCAAGTTTCTCCAAGAGACAATCGCTGAGATGGCTCGAAGGAATAAAGCAAAAGCTCAAACAGAAGATGAGACACAGCGCTTCTCTACATATGTACAGAAGGTAAATCACAGCAAAGATAACACTTAACACCTAGTGTATCATGCCAGCCAATGCACACATTTTATACAGCGTATGTTAATTGTCCTTGATTCAAATGTTCAAATCCAATGTTTTAATGCTGAACTGTTTCTTCTGTACTGGTATTAAGGTTAGACTGTTGCTGTTAAGTGTTTAAAAAAAGTGATTTGATTAATGCATTTCATGAGTGCAGTCCTATATTCAAATAAAGTTTATAGATTATCTTATAAAAATGCTGGCACAGCTGTTGTGGACGTTTGCTCAGCCTGGTTTGAGGTGCTTTGCATTAGTGACTCTGTGTATCCTCGTCAGGTTCGGGGCACAGGCGAGCAGCCCACCACCAAGGACATTGTTCGGTTTTCGAAGCTGTTTGAGGACGAGCTGACACTGGAGCACCTGGAGCGCCCCCAGCTGGTGGCTCTGTGTAAACTGTTGGAGCTGCAGCCCATCGGCACTAACAACTTGCTGCGTTTTCAGCTGATGATGCAACTCAGAACCATCAAGTCAGACGATGAGGTGAGACAAGCCTCATTTGCACCAAGCAGTTTAATTTGTTACACATAAGAACGCTTTTTATTGCGTTTCCATTGTCAAAAGTTGTGGATGGTACCAATAGATTCGCTCCATCCGTCCTATTTTTTTTCATTACTGCTCTGCATCATCGTAAGGAGGAAAACAGTGAGGCATAAAAAGGTTTTTCAGCTGTTTTCTCAGCACATGGCTGTCCACAGCTCTTACCACCTGGTAACAAGCCACACCTACATTTAGTACTGTCTGCAGTGGTAGCACAAAATACATCTAGTGTCTAAATACATATGGGTTACCTACAATTCTCAAGGTACTACACCAAAAGCGTTTGATGGAAACACTGCTTTAGAGGACCGGGATGTGGTATTCTGGTCCAAGTACTGGACAAAGTAAAATGGACAAAAGTTATAAAACTGGCAAGTAGGGCTGGGCGATATGGAGAAAACGGGATACGTCACCCTGTGTGTTGTTGTCATTGGTTGTAGTGTTAATATTTAAATTAAACTTAATCTTTTGGATTTGGGTTTGGATTTCAAGGCTAGAAAAAAACTGGAATGGTTCAGATATGGAGTTATTCTCTCTCTCCATGTGCAGCTATCATCTTTTCTCAAACAGTTTTTGACTTCCCTCTCTGTTTCTTCCCAGATGATTGCAGCAGAGGGTGTGGCAGCTATGAGTGTGTCAGAATTACAGGCAGCGTGTCGTAGTCGAGGGATGAGGTCTCTGGGTCTCACCACCGACCAGCTACATCAGCAGATGCAGCAGGTGAGCAACTGAATGTTAACTTTGTAGCTTCCGTTAATGGATAGACAATAAATACTGGTTGATTTCCCCAGATCAACATTCCCTGAAAGAGGAGCTAAAAAATTTTACACAAATTTCACAGATTGCAATTCAAAACAAGTTACAAGTAGATTTAAATTTCTTAAGCATCTATCAAATATACAGTATGTCAGTTTTGTCATTGTTCCCATATAATAAATGTTCTTCCCCACTAGTGGCTGGACCTGCACCTGAAGGAGAATGTTCCTCCATCGCTGCTGCTGCTCTCCAGAGCCATGTACCTGACTGACCTCAAACCAAAACCTCCAGTCATCCCGCCTGTTCCCAAACTAGAGGTTCCACCTTTACAAGCTACTTAAAATATTAGTGCATATTCACTTGAATGTACAGATTAGAGAACGTTGTACCCGTCTTAACATTCCAGCTGTTAAACTGCTGGTATGCAGGTCACTGATGTTTGGTACTGTTCAGTGTTTGCTCTCCTTATGGAAACTAGCTGTTTCATAACTATTTGATGTTTCCGGTGTCTACCAATTCATTAGTTACCGAGGCTGCAACTAACAATCATTTTCATCTATCAATTAATGGTTTAATATTAAGAAAGATGAACATATGAAAAGCTTGTACAAGTAAAGTAATGGCTTTTTTTTCCCTGAAATGATTAATCAATAATCAAAATAGTTGCTGATTTATTTTGTTTGGCTTGACTAATCATTGCTGCTCTATTAGTAACCCTAAACCATTATTAATCCTTATTAAATATCCTTTAGACATGTGTTAGGACAAAAAAAATACTCTGAATCCTATTTTGTGTCTTTTTTTTCCACAAAAAAGTTTATATGACTAGTATAAAACTCTTAAAATAATACCTTTAATTAATTTTCCTCATTTAAACATCCAGAATCAATGAATATATTATTTTTATTTTATTTATTTTTAATAGTTTTAACTTCTAGACGCAATAAGTCTCACACTTTAATACAGCCATTAAACAATAAACTAAGGGGACGTGGGATGTGGCCTTCTAATCAGATGTTTGTTGTTTTTTGCAGAAAGCTACTCCGCCTCCAGTGGAGAATACAGGAACAAACACAACCTTAGTCAGCACTGACATGTTGGCGGACCCTGCTGTCATCATCAAAGATAGACCGGTCAGTGCACTCTTAAAAACACAGCCACACAACACACACCAGCATCAGATATGATGAACTGTATTGATGACAGAGAAAATGAGGTCATTGCTGCAGTTAAGAATAGATTTCTAACAAAACACTAGATGTACTGGAGGGCATGCACAACTGTTTTTCTCATCATAGTTGAGTCCTGGGATATACTTACAAGCTACATATACTATTATAAAACGTAAAAACTTCAATAATGTTGAAGCATTTTTCCAGTTGCCAAAACACTTGCTTAGTTTGCTATTAAACAGAATGAGACAGTGTTCATCTTTGGATATTTACCACAGTTACAAAGAAAATAGTGTATCTCTTATATTTGAAGAATTAGGTTTCTGATATTCCTCTCATGGATTAGGGACCGTTCGGTATTTCTGGAATGGACCACCAGAGAAAACTAGGGGAGGGTCATGTGTTTTTATTCTTTGTTGATGGCAGGGTCATGCAAAGTTTTTTTTTTTTTAGTCTAGGGGGGAGGTTCACCCAACGTTTGTATTCATGAAAACAGCAACATTTCAAAGTGGCTTGTTTGGTGCATATTTTTCCATGTAGCTCCACGTCGCGCTTTAATTTGTTGAATGGACTAAATGTTTTATTTTATTCCATGTCAATACTAGTTTACTAGAGGACTAATTAAGTATTTGAAGTAATGCAGGAAGTGTGCATTTAGGTTCCATGCTTAAGTGAGTAAATCTTCTGAAATGGCCACCATAACAGTGGAGTGTGATGTGTAAAATGAGAAAGCAGAGGTTCATTCATGTATGTCATGGTTGAATAAAAACAATGGTTGTCAATACATCTTTGCCAAGCGCAAACCAGAACAGAAAGCATCAATAAATTGTTAGGGAGGGTCATGCCTTTTTTCCCAATCATTTAGGAGGGTCATAGAAAAATATATTACTGGCAAAGGGAGGGTCAAGTCTATTTTGACTAAAGACCCAAAAATTCCTCTGGTAGCCCCTTAAATAAAAAACAAACAATCCCTTAAGAAAATACCTAGATTCTTAAAGGAATAGTTCAACATTTAGGGATATGCGCTTATTTGCTCTCATGTTGTAAGATGAGAAGATTGATGTTTGAGAGTCGTATCAATGTTTTCCAACTCATCAAGAATCAATCAAGCAATCAAGATTACTTGAGGTTAAATAAATCATTACATACCCATGGGATTATCTAAAAAAAAAAAATAAATCCCCTGTCACATATCTGAAGATGGACCTTTTTGGAGATCTATGGTTTTCCCAGGACAGCAACTTCAGTTTTTTATAAATGTATAAATAATTGTAACACACAAACATGTGTAGAGTATCAGTTCTACAGAAGAACCATGAAATCCTACAGGACCTTCCATCTTATATTTGTCTTTTTATCTGTTTGTTGTAGGTGGAAGAGATAAGAGACAAGGCTCCTGTGTTGTCGGACAAACCTCTGACGCCTGCTGAAGTCCTTCAGGTGAGCTCCCTTTGTTGCTTGGACCTGTAGAATCCACAGAAATCAGTATGAGATTTGATGCAACACAAGGTTTCATAATCCAGTTAGTTCTCACATGACATGCTAATCTCTCACAGTAGGATACGGCCACTCTTCTAGAAAACCAGCAATTCTGCTAGACTGAAAGTATTTCATTACAGTGGAGAAAGTATAGAGACTGGTTGGAAATGTTTGACTGAGTAACTAACACAGATACAGAAAGCTACTGGCTAAATTGGAACTGTACATCTTAAATTAATCTGTATGAGGTTTAAAAAAAGCTGATAAATATAGACATTTTATGCATGCTTCCGAGTGATTTTCTTTTAAACCATCCAGTCATTTAAAGAGACACTGCATCTTTAATACACTCTTTGCACTTGTTTGTTCTCTGACACTTGGCTTTTCTTTCTTTGTTTTAAGGCTACTGGGGAAGTCTGTTCATATAGCTGCTGTTTAAATGTTAACACCATTCACACATTTCTAAACAAATGTCTCTCATATGCCAAATTTTTAAGCGGTCCAGTTCATGGCCATGGGACATGTATTTTCTTAAGCCTTATTTGGGTCAAAAAAATCTAATTTTAAGAATACTGAAAGAATTTTCATTTAAAATTTCTGTCAAGTAAATTTTATTCTCTGCTGCTCATAGACATGGCGATTTACTTTTTCTTATGAGGGGAAAGTTGAAAACCTATTGCTGTTTCATTTATGGAGCTCAATCATTCAGTCAGTGAGGTCTGTCAGTGTAGTACAGACTCATAGTATTGCAATATTATTTAACTTTTATCGAGGCTTCACTTCAAAATGTCATTATACTGTAGGTCACTGTATTGCACTTACCAGTTGAGCAGGGCAATATGGAGAAAATCCAATATCACAATATTAATGAACAAATACCTCGATGTCAATATGGCAACGAAGTGTTGAAAATGGATGCTTTCACAAAATATTTACACTAAGATTTTTCATTATCAGTGATATAGATATAAGGATTAAGTGGGTAAAGGCAAATAATAAAACAGCTAAAACAATCTGGTAAATTCAGAAAATGACATCACTTTACTGTAATGCAGCCTTAAAACCACGAAAAGACAACCCAAAATCGTATTTATTTTTATTTTATAGTAACAAACACACACATTCACACACAAACAAGGGTTCGATATTTTGGGCACCCCAGGTAAAAATTTCTATTTATGTGCATAAAGAAGCCAAGAAAAGATGGAAAAATCTCCAAAAGGCATCAAATGACAGATTAGACATTCGTATAAAAAGTTAGATTTTATTTCCATCATTTACACTTTCAAAATAACAGAAAACAAAAAAATGGCGTTTGCAAACGTTTGGGCACCCTGCAGAGTTAATACCTTGTACTGCCCCCTTTGGCAAGTATCACAGCTTGGAAACGCTTCTTGTAGCCAGCCAAGAGTCTTTCACATCTCGTTTGAGGTATCTTCGCCCATTCTTCCTTACAAAAGTCTTCCAGTTCTTTGAGATTTCTGGGCTGTCTGTCACTGCTCTTTTAAGGTCTATCCATAGATTTTCAATTATGTTGAGGTCAGAAGATTGTGAAGGCCATGGCAAAACCTTCAGTTAACGCCTCTTGATGTAATCCACCGTGGATTTTGAGGTGTGTTTAGGATCATTATCCATTTATAGAAGCCATCCTCTCTTTAACTTCAGCTTTTTAACAGATGGCATCAAGTTAGTGTCCAAAATTTGCTGAAATTTCATTGAATCCATTTTTCCTTCTACCTGTGAAATGTTACGTGTGCCACTGGCTGCAATACAACCCCAAAGCATGATTGATCCACCCCCCATGCTTAACAGCTGGACAGAGGTTCTTTTCATTAAATTCTGTGCCCTTTCTTCTCCAAACGTACCTTTGGTCATTCCGGCCAAAAAGTTCTACTTTAGCCTCATCGGTCCACAGAACTTGTTTCCACAATGCATCAGGCTTGTCTATATGTTCATTTGCAAACTTCAAACACAGATTTTTGTGGTGAGGACGTAGAAGAAGTTTTCTTCTGATGACTCTATCTCTGTCATCTATAGAACTATACAACAAATTTAGTTCCACTTCATAATTTTGTCCCACTGTTTGTTGATTCTTCACACAAAATTAGTTTTATATCTTTATGTTTGAAGCCTGAAATGTGGCAAAAGGTCGAAAAGTTCAAGGGGGCAGAATACTTTCGCAAGGCACTGTATATTTGCAAGTTCATGTCTAGCTGGTAATCTTTGTCGCCTCCTATTTCCTTCACTTACTCTCTATCCCATGATTTCTGTCACTTAATGGCTGTGAGCTATCAACTAAGGCAAAGGGCTGTAAAAATTAAAAAAAAAAAAAGGACTTGAATAGAAAACATTAATAGAATTTAATGTCAATGTGATAAAGTGGGTAATGGAAGTTACACTAATCTCTGTGACCTCTTCCGCAGGCTAAAGCAGCAACAGAGGTGTCCCAGAAGAGCAAGATGAGTGCCAATGGTGTGTAAAGTGGAGAAGGAGCCTCTGGACTGAAGGGAGGATGGACTCAGCTCTGCGTCTTCGGGGGTGAGATGGATGACGGGGATGTATGCACTGGTTCATTCAGCATCATGTCTGACATGTTGATGAGACAACTCCTCTAGGAGTCGTGTTCCCTCCTTGTCCGTCTCTCTTGTTGACCTAATGTCCTGGATGCGGTGTCCAAACCACCCATGGCAGAGCTTGGTCAACTGTGTTTGATGGTGTCTCTTTACAGTCTAGATGGTCTCCTCCTCTTGTACATTTGTAGATATCCTGTATATTTTCTCTGTCTTACATCGCAGCAGCAGCAGCTTTGTACATTTTGCTATGCAAAAAAAACTCTTGAAAATGTTTTTCTCTCTTGGTAGTTTCAGTTTGTTTTATTTGGAAACCTTTTTTTCTTCTTCAGGATATAAGAGAAGTGATCTTTTTCCAGACATATGTTGCTGAACTTTTGGCTCAGTAGCTGTCCCACCTTCATCTTTGCTCAGTAAGCTGGACCATACTGATGGGCTGAAGCAGACGGCACATTCTGAACAATAAAAAAATCAAAAGGTTCAGTCAATTTGTCATGATCTCATTTGGTCAGCTGCAGATTTGAACCAGTCCTGACTCTGAACAGGGTGACATTGTGTAGTTGCTTGCTGCTGCAATTAGCAAATAAAGATAGCTATATTATAAGAGAGGTCACTCCTTAAACCCAGAGGTGACTGTTGTAAAGTGCAGTCTGCCGCCACTGGTAAACCACTGAACAGACAATTTGTAAAAACAAAACTAACCAGGAATGTGCAGATTTTATTTGCATAATACAGTGTATGTATTGTATTTTAACACTATGATACCAATATGTCTTCAAACTGAAAAGAGCAAATTGATGTTATCCATTAAGATATATTATTGATACGGGGGAGAGATGTAGCCACAAATGAGATTAATGTTATTTTTTGGTATTGTGGCCCTCAAAAAAGTAAAATGTAAAGCATTATGAATAACTATTTTACTGCATTATATTACCCTAAAAGCTGTAACTGGAAAGTTGACCACATAAATGTGTACTGTATAATGCAGTTTTGTGTGTTTGACAGTGCTTATTTTCCATCCCTCCTTATACATCTGACATTGTTGGAGTACCTTTGTCTCCACACATTTTTCCTTTTATAGCTATTAATCCATAGTCACATCCCAGTAGTGGATGCCATGAATAAAAGGATATTTTTTAAACAAAAAAGATTGCTAATGCAGATTTATATTATTGGTTTTACATATGTGCCTAAGGTAAAAGGGCGATTGTGTTTGCATTTTTCGTCAGAACAGATTTTCTATATTGTACCATTGTCCGTTTTGGATTGATCATCACCTCAGTGTGTTTGCAGCCCCAGTTACACCTTTTCTCTTTAGTAGAATGTCTCCTCCTTTTCCCTTCCCCATTTGATCCACGTTTAAATCCAAATGCATCACCTGTGTTGATACTGATGAAAAAGCAATCACCTTTTCAATCAGCTCTGCACTCGTGATTCAAAAAGAGATCAAGAACTTAAAAAAAAATAAAAAGATCAAAATCCAAATAGTTGCTTTTTCATCTCTGGTGTGTTCTCCATATTTGAAAGAAAATCTAACAAATATTGAGTAGATGTAAAACAATTTATGTAACATTTATGGCATTTATTTTTGGAAACTACACCGGAAGAATCGCAGAATTTCTCTTCGGATCAAAGTATTTCTGATTCTGATTACTGACCTGTTGAGAAAGATGTGTCATGTTGATGCGCTGCTCCTCAGACTTGTAGAATTGATCAGCTGGGAGGTTTGTTGATGACTGGTACTGTGTGATTTAAGGATTGCACAGCATTACATGATGGGAATGTCTCGAATGGTTTCAAGTTTCTGCTGTGCCTCTGAGACCCTGAAACAAAAAAAATGTAAATTTGTGTCCCAGTTATTTGACCGGATGCATTCTTCTGCATTCACACTTGTTTGCTCACAGATATTCCTTCTTGTCCCAAATTACCTTCCTTCTGTCACCTCTTTCATTCATCAGCATCATAGTGTGTGTTAACGACACAATGCCTGTCTGGAAACTGCAACTTACTATTGCTATCTCAGATGGTCTGTTACATTAATGAATAACTTTACATTGATTGATGATGCGTCCTCTGTCTTTAAGGATTGTTTCTTTCAGTTAAAAAAAAATGCACTACTGTCCAGTTACTTCTTACCCTGAATTACATTTATGCATCACTTTATCAGGGCATACGAGTGTCTGAGTGATGAGGGGGGGAAGAATTCACACAATTAAACTGATTAAACCTTTTACAATTGTGTCCTATTTCTTTGTTGGCAATACCAGTGACATGGGAGTGAAATCCAATTTATTTAGATTATCAATGTAACCACTGTCAATGCAACATATAGTTCAATACTTGCCACACTGGCTAAATGACTTTGTAAAACTTAAAGGACTTCTTATCCATATGTTACCTGAGTTCACAGAAAAACTCATCACGTCAAGATTTTCAAATGTATGTCTTTTCATGGCCAGTAGGTGGACCTTTCTGTATATAAGAACCCACCCCTAACCCAGCGTACAAGGCCAAGTGTAAATATCATAAATAAATAAATATTCATCAGGTTTCACCTGAATGCACAACACTAGCCTACAGTATAAAAATACTCTTACAAGTACAAAAATATATATATATATATATATATATATATACACATATATATATATACACACACATATATATATATATATATATATATATATATATATACATATATCCATACACATATATATATATACATATACACACATATATACATATACACACATATACATATACACATATATATACATATATATATATATATATATATATACACACACACACACTTGTAAAGGTGGGGCTATTGTAATTACTTTATTCTGGGTATTTTAATAATTCATTATTTTTTATGTATTTTGAATTAATAATTTAAATCAGCCAAGTAACTTTCAACTAAAGCCGCTAAATACATGAAGCGGGATAAAAGGTACAATATTTGCCTCCAAAAGTGAAGTAGAAGTATAAGGTATAGAAAGTAAATACTCAAGTGAAATACAAGTACCTCAAAATTGCACAACTTTTTATTATGTTGTAAGTCTTTGACGTTATCGTTTTGTTTTCTAATCTTATTTTATCTTTTTGAGTGTCTTTTTTCACATGTGGCCAAGGACAACAGACATTTATCAAAATAATTAATTTATGTGTGCACCACCTCATTAACAGCTATTTTTGGCTAACTTTCAGGCAATACAAGTATCAATCTCCGTAGTTATTTTTACCTCCAAAACCCCAACATATAAATACTTTCTTTAACTGGATCTAACTATTACATCCCAACCCTAGCTGAGGTAAGCGACTGACAAATGAAGTGATGTCTGAACCCTTCAATATTCCAAGAGGTACACTATCTATTCCAGCACTGTTAGATTTAATCGGACTGTTTGGTAGTATCTCCGGATATAACGGAAGTAAAAGACAATATATTTATATAAACCAATATTTATTTACTTTTAAGCTCATATTTGGGCATCAAAATAACACCTCATTTTGAAACTATAGCACCACCAAACTATGATGTAAAAATGAACTCAGTACATAATTCTACAGAAAGGTGGATGCCTTTACCTACATCCATCATAGGGAGAATAAATATATTTTAAATGAACATAATGCTTAAATTCATGTATTTATTTCAAATTATCATTCTCGCACACCTGCAGGAATGTTTTAGAAACTCACAACACTCTTCAGGAAATTTATATGGAATAAGAAATCCTTGAATCCGCTTATCTCTGCTATATCTTCCATTTGATACTGGGGGGCTGAAATGTCCAAATATTTATTGGTACTATTTAGCAACACAATTTAGAAATATAATTTTCTTCTGGAGATGCAGAGTCAGGTTCTTTTAAGGTACTGTTGCATTTGTACCTGTATTCAGCAAAGTTCAAGTACATCAGAACACATACTGCTCATCCTATAGTTCTTAATATTGTTAATGTATGGTATGTGGTAAAAGAATATATGAACATTTTGGACTCTCTGTCACAATTCAGCCCAGTGTGGGGCAATGTTTCAACTAATTTAAACTAGGCAAGCTGGATGCTGGATTCCAGATATGGGCAAAGAAATGAATAAGTAAAGTAGGCATCCCTTTTAAAGAAGGGGTTTAAATGACACACTTTCTACACACCCGAGCAGCACTCCGTGCAGCCTGCATTGTGACTGAGGATTTTAATGACCTTTGAAGAAATCTCTCTTAATGTATGACATTCCAAGGATGGGGCGTAGCCGTAATATCAAAAGTGAGGGGGACAAAATGTTCAGGAGGATGATTTCTATTGAAAAGATTCTCTCACATTTGTTTCTTCAAATGGTGGATTCCAAGTAGCGTAGTGAAGCAGTAGTAGTAGTAGTAGTAGGGGGGGGCCCAGGACCATGCCCCACCAGAGAAGTTTTAGGCCATAATAGCCCAAATTTGGTGGCCTCTGGCACATTTTCTATTTTATTCACTATTCCATCATATACACTGATCTTAATTATTGCATATTTTAACACATTTTCCACCCTATTGTTTTGTATATATTTTTATTATTGCCTATATCTATATGAGTCTATCAATCACCTGATGCAACCTGCAGTGTACACTCGGCTACTTACGGTACGTTTAAATCAACTCAGATGTGTTGTAAGTGTTGAGATAGATGGGGATCGACATGAAAAGTGCTGGGGTCATGTCCCCTGCGTACCCCGTCTCCGCTACACCCTTGCCATGGCAACATTTTCTTTTAAATATCTCTAAGTGAGGAACTTTATTTTTTTCTATGCAAAACCAATCGGTCAAGAGGGGATTGATTTCATCAATAACTGGCTTAGCATGCCTCTAAAGAAACATCATTAGAATTGAGACATGGAGGGCAGACTTTAAAAAGGTAATTGGAAGAAACTGTGGGATGCACCAAACAGCAAACTCTAATTTAATATAAGTAGCTGATGCAGACAATAGGGTTGTTGAAAATGGTTATAGAAACACACAAGTCTATCACTCAAGGTAAGCCGAGGTTAAAGTATAGGACTAAAGCCAATTATTTAGTGCTAATTTGATAAAAATGCAAATTAGATTGTATATTTAAGTTTTAAATCCCATTAACTTTGCCTTTTCATTAATTCCTGCTGAGTTTAAAGTAATAATACAATTGGTATCATGGTTAAAGTTTTTTAAAGGTTAAGGGAATGTAAAAAAGAACGTTAGGGGAACGTTCTCTAAAGGTTGCAACGTTAGGCTAACGTTATCTATAGGTTGCAACGTTGGAATAACGTTAGGGGAACGTTCTCTAAAGGTTGCAACGTTAGGCTAACGTTAGGGGAACGTTCTCTAAAGGTTGCAACGTAAGGCTAACGTTAGGGGAACGTTCTCTAAAGGTTGCAACGTTGGGATAACGTTAGGGGAACGTTCTCTAAAGGTTGCAACGTTAGGCTAACGTTAGGGGAACGTTCTCTAAAGGTTGCAACGTTAGGATAACGTTAGGGGAACGTTCTCTAAAGGTTGCAACGTTGGGATAACGTTAGGGGAACATTCTGAGAACGTTCTCTAAAGGTTGCAACGTTAGGCTAACGTTATCTAAAGGTTGCAACGTTGGAATAACGTTAGGGGAACGTTCTCTAAAGGTTGCAACGTAAGGCTAACGTTAGGGGAACGTTCTCTAAAGGTTGCAACGTTGGGATAACGTTAGGGGAACGTTATGAGAACGTTCGATGAGAACGTTCGATGAGAACGTTCGATGTAACCAAACCACGGAAAGTTTACTTTTTCCCCGAAAAACAAACGTTCCCAGAACGTTCTGGGAACCACAAATTGTTAGCTGGGTAAACGTTACACTCGTCCTATAGCCTACATTTCACCTTTCATAAAATCAGTAGGCCTAGTTTACTTTACAAATTATCAACTATTTAGACAAATACCGAATTATTCCAATTAAAAATATAAAGATTTTCTATAACGTCTGGTTATAGTTGTTAGGGTGTGGTGGGCGGGTTCAGCGCAGGCTACCTTGCCCAGTAGCTGATTCTCGCGATACCATCTGAAGCGTCAGGTTTGCGTTCGGGGGCGCTTACCGGCCGAAGAAGGGGAGGAGGGGAGGAGGAGGAGGAGTAGGAGGAGTAGGAGGGGGGGTGACAGAGAAAGTTTGGGACGCACAAGAGCTAAAGAAACAAACGTGTTGTGGACAATAAGGTTACAAGGTCAGTATTTTCTATCCATGTGTTTAGGAATCTTCTTTTACATTGCAGGTGTTTCTCTTAATTTTCACAGTGCGTCACCGATCCATCATAGTTTTATGAATGTGTCTCTCTTGAAACAAATATTGTGTGGTTTGTCGCCAGACAACATTTGCTGTTAAATTAGACGATTTACTGTCAGATGTAGCCTATCAAGTTCATACCGTGTAGGACTAATTGTATTTCCTTTGATGGTCGGGCGCTGAAAACAAATAGGTCGTATAGGCCTACATATAATTACAAACTAGCGTGTAAATAGTAACGCCGCCTGCATGAAGCTAACAGTCTGCAGGGTATGTGCTATTTTAAGCCTGGCAGCTATGTTGGACCCACAGCTTCATGTTGAGCTAAAAGGGTAAAACAGATGGACAAGGCTTAGTGTGCAAAAACATATCAAGGCAGTTTATGTAGGTTATGTGAACATAATGAAATATAATGTAGTGAACGTGATTTAGGTAAATATATCCTCTCCAAATAGAACTGTCTTCTCTTGTAGGCTACTTAAACATTTTTGGGGTGGTAATCTTTTGGCACCTCAAGATTCAATTCGATTCAGAGGCCAACGATTTGATTCTAAACCATTAACAATTTTTTATGTACATTTCCATGAGTGATTTTTAAAAATATACATATAAATCTGAGTATGCTACTCGGTTTCCTAATCACTTCCTAGACAAAGATTAGATTTTGACATATACTGTACAGTATTTGTCACACACAAGTTTTAATGACATGTTTTGTCTATTGAGGTTTTTATTTTGTAGTCATTCCATGCTTACGCCTTAAAGATGCTTGTGAAAGTCACCTTCTCTCACAGTAATCTTCCATGTCAGAGGCTCAGTCATGTTTAATGGTGGATAATTGGCTTCTTAGCACATAAAACATGAGGTGGTCAGATGTAATGTGATAAAGTAGATCCTATATGTGCAGATATGAATAGCCTATATGTGTTTTGCCTAATTATTTTATGCTTGTCTTATTAGATCATGTGTATATAGTAAACCAAATTTGTTTTTCCTTTTGACCATTTTTTCGTTCTTGCCTAAACTCTAAGTTGTTGTCCATTATCCCATCCTCTTTTATTCACTCTGTTTTCTGATTTGTACATGTCTGGAGACAGTAAATTTAACTACCGGTAACTTTTTTTTTTTTTTTTCAGCCAATTTATTAACTTATCTGCATCACGTATTGAATCGCTCTACAGAGAACCTTGATGCATTGGAGAATCGATTATTTTTCCCACCCCTAAAAATTGACGTGTTGTATTCTAATTTAATTTAGATTACATGTTTGCGGTGTTCAGCAGTTCTAGAAGGACTTTTTATTGGTAAAGTAAAAAAAATTCCTTGTAAAATGTTTTTTCCCCCTGCAGTTCAAAGATGAAGCTGACTGGAATAGCTCTGTTGTGTTTCTCCCTTCTTTTGGTTCATATGCATTTTTCCTTGGCCAAGAAAAAAGGAGGGTTTGGTCTCTTTAAGAAGGCCTCCAAAACCAGTTATCTGGACACAAAGTCTAAGGGTGGAATCCTCAAACAGCCTAAAAAACCTGAACAAGGAGGCTACCCTCAGCAACCAGGCCGACCAGGGGGTTACCCCTACCAAGGAAGTTACCCCCAGCAACCAGGGGGTTATCCTAACCAAGGAGGTTACCCCCAGCAACCAGGCCGACCAGGGGTTACCCATACCAAGGAAGTTACCCCCAGCAACCAGGGGTTATCCTAACCAAGGAGGTTACCCCCAGCAACCAGGCCGACCAGGGGGTTATCCTGACCAAGGAGGTTACCCCGCAACCAGGGGTTTACCCAAACCAAGGA